>VSMD01043830.1:745-51168 GCA_008750895.1 Mirza zaza
CATCACCATCGTCATCACCACCATCACCATCACCACCATCATTACCATCATCATCACCACCATCACCATCAACATCATCATTATTGTCCCCACCATCACCACCACCATCATCACCACCATCACCATCACCACCACCATCACCACCATCATCACCATAATCATCACCACCATCACCATCACCACCACCATCACCATCACCACCACCATCACCATCATCACTGTCACCATCATCATCACCACCATCACTGCCATCACCATCATCATTGTCACCACCACCACCCCCACCATCACCATCACCAGCATCATTAACACCACCACCATCATCATCACCACCATCACCATTGTCATCGCCATGGTTACCATCATCACCATTATCACCACCACCATCACTACCACCATCACCATAAACACCATCATCATTATCCTATCACTACCATAACCATCTGCACCACCACCACCACCACCACCACGGTTACCATCACTGTCATCATTGCCATCATTGTCATCATCATTACCACCATAACCATCATCACCATTATTATACCACTATAATAACCACCACCACCACCACCATCACCATCATCACCACCGTGGTTATTGTCATCATCATCATCGCCCTCATCGTCATCATAACCACAATCAGCACCATCATCATTATCGTCCTATCACTACCATAAGCATCACCATCATCACTGCCATCATCACTATAACCACCAAGATCACCACCACCATCACCCCACCATCACCACCACAACACGACCGCCAACACCCGCTTACTGCCATAACCACATGCATCCTCACCCCCCTCATCACAATCGCCAAGACGATCATCTCCGTCACCACCATCGCCACCATAACACCCGTGTCTCCTCACGCCCAGAGCTAAAATGCAAACGCTCTGAACCTGACAGCTCGTCCTCCTCAATTCCACCTGCTTCCTGCTCAAACCCCCAGAGCCTTCCCCAGGCCCCTCGTTCCTCCCCGAGGTCCTCGGAGGAGATGACGAGAGTGGGAGGAAGGACAATGAGGGGCTACAGCTACACCCAGAGGGCACTGCAAGGCACCTGGCAGCTGTCACGCCTCCCAGCTGTGCTCCTCCACGGAGGAAGTCTAGACAGCAAAGCCAGAGGACCTGGTCCCAGGTCGCCCAGTGAGTGGAGCGATCAGGACTGGAACCCAGGAGTGCAGACTCCAGGCTCAAGCACGCCTGTCCCCACTGTGGCCCGTGGAAATCAAGTGGCAGCCAGTCCCAGACCCTCCACGAGGGCCCTGCACGGCTGGGCCATCTCCTCGCAGCTCCGAAGCCACAAGCAGTCCGGAACACCAGGGAAAGCACATGGGATTTGCAACAAAATACACGGGAACCATCTGAGTGGGGCACGCCCGCGTCACAGATGGCTCCAGGCACAGAAGGTCCCCAGACGCACATGAAGGGGCAGGGCATTGTTTCCCTAGAACAAAGGAACGCAGCACCTGGGATTTAAGCACCTGCCTTTTCTGTGGCCCACAGGGGCCCAGCAGACACCTACAGTGACCAGCCGTGTGGCGCTGGCCAGCCACCGCGCCACTCCGAGCTGCAACCTCTTCATTTACAATACGGGGAGCATGCGGCTTGCACACCTGTGGCGAGGTGAAAATGACACTGTGCACAGTCCGGCCCTGTCCACGCAGGCACCTAGATTGTCAGAACTAAACGCACAGGAGTCGTGGAGGCCCGTGAGACGCCCAGAGTAATGAGAAGAGTGACCCACAGGGACACACCCTGTGGGCAGCAGGGCTCTGGTCACTTTCCACTACCCCATCCCCACAGCACTGGGAGGGAGGTACCACAGCGAGTCCGTTTCACAGACAGACAGTGAACGCCAGCCGCACAGAGGGGTTGAGGCTCTCTTGCCCAAGGTCATACAGCCACTGAGCGGTGGAGTCTGTGTCTGGGCCCAGGAAGCCTGACCCCAGACCGGACTCCTCTTAAGTAAGGCCCACCCCTGCGTCCATCAGACAGACCCTGGTTAAAGAGGGAAAAGCACCTGTCACCTGAGCCAGGCTGTGGGACCCTAGCACACCGTCATCTGTGGGTGCTCCATGACGCCAAGCCCCCGGCCCCAGCACCCACATGGCACCTGCTTCGGGGGGCACCACTGGGCCTCCCCTCCCTCAGGGCTCGGCTCCGGGCCCCTGCTCAGGGGCCTTCCTGAAATGTCCCTGCCCCCCACTCACCCCGACAACCGCTGGTCTCCAGCACCACGGACAGCACCCTTTCCTGTCTCCTCTGCCTTTGCTCGGCCTCCCCCTCCTTGGGCAGGGGCCGTGGGTGTCTCCACCCTGCGTCCCCAGCTCACAGCGCCCTGCCTGGCACAGCGTCAGCACTCAGACCAGAAATGAAGGGACTTTCATCCAGAACGTCCCCTGTCCGGGGGTCAGGATCGCCCACACCTGCATCTCAGTGACGACCGTCTAGGAGCACCCACTCCGCGGAGGAGCAGACCGAGGCCGGGCCGGGCACTCCACAGACACAGTCCTCAGGAGCGGCACGCTGGGCCAGCCCTGGGCGCCAACGGTGAGAAGATGGAGGCGCTACACCCACCGACAGGATCTACGCACGTCCCAGGCGGAAGCCGGTCCCGCTGCCCCACGCCCCACTCAGCCCAGGAGAACCCTGGCTCTTGTGGCCCTCCAGGGCCTAGAGCAGGGGGTGCCTGTTAGGGGGGGGGAGCAAAATTTCTCAAGACATAGCTCATCCCCCCTCCCCAAGGCATTATTCCCCTAAAAAGTCCAGAAGTGGCATTTTGAGATCTCTGCTTCTTATACCAGCAGGTGCAGGGAGTGACATCAGCCAGGCAGGCGGTGGACAGGAGCCTGGGCCCTGCCCTGAGACGCCGGCATCAGGGCACTCTGTCCCCTGTCCCTCCGGGCTCTGCCTGCCGCTGCTCAGACGGGGCCACCCAGCCGGAGTGAGGACCCAGGTGGGCGCGGTGCCCGTGTTATCAGGAGAGCTCCTTTTTAGAAGACAAAGCCTCCTCCCCCAAATGTAAACTCTCCAGGAAATGGCAGAGGGCACGTGCCTCGGGGAGGGGGGACCCGTGTGCTCTTCTGCTGGCTCCGGGCCAGGCCTACCCTGCAGGGACACATGTGCCCCAGACACCGCTGAGCCAGCTCCCGAGAGGCCGTCCTGCCCAGCTGGCAGCCCCTGTCCTCCTCCACCCCTGCCCAGCTGGCAGCCCTCGTGCTCCACCCTTGCCCAGCCGGCAGCCCTCGTGCTCCACCCCTGCCCAGCCCTGCAGGGGCTTCTCTCGGGGCAGGAGCGAACAGGCGGTGCAACCTTAACGTTCTGTGGGCGGCCGGAGACCCAGGCCGGGCGCCCTGCGAGGGTGCCGGACACCCTGGCCTCGCTGACCCTGGGACACTCAACCCCAGCTATGTGGGCTGCCGCCCGGCAAGGCCAGTACCATAGCACCCTCCGGCCACGACCCTACCAGATGGGCGTCTCCTGAGTCAAGGACTCACGCTAAGTGGGCACACCGGGCACCGCCACGTGGGCAGAGCAGCCTCCGGGCACGCAGCTCCTCCCCGCTTGGCACTGAGGGTGGGCAGACCACGCGGGGGATGCGGGGGCAGGAGGAGGGGCCCAGAGAGGAGCAGAGACACCCCCTGCCGGGTCCACCCCAGCCCAGCACGCCAGGCAGCGGGCCCTAGACGTGCAGGGCCTGGCCCGGGCTGCAGCGTCCCTGTGTCTGGCCGTGGGGCTTTTCTGAAGTCGCTGGGCCATGCTGAGAGTGGGGCCAGGTGGGACGTCCCCAAGGACCTCAGCTCGGCTGTGGACGCAACACACCCCGGTGGCGGGTCGGTGTGGGGGGTTCCCTCGCTGGGATCCGAGGGCCGCGGGAGCACCAGCCTCCTATCTGGGGAGGCTCCTCGGTCCCCACGCTCACTGGCCTCCCGGTGACACCGAGGACCTCCCAGGGCAGGTGCCGGTGTGCCACGTGAGCACCGCCAGGGCCAGGGGACGAGGACGCCGGGCAGACGGTATCTGAGCTCTCGGCACCGGTGACCCGTGACTTCTGTGCTGTGACAGAGACGCGGCTGAGGCTGAAGACAGCGGCGACGTCGGCAGCCCTGCAGTCTGGGTGTGGGGACGGCGAGCCGCAAAGGAGGCAGAATTGGCGGCGCTCACCCAGTGGAGACGCGAACCTCACCTAAAACCGCACAGATGTCCAGCGCCGCCCGCCGGCGGGCCGGGGAGCCCTGCTTGGGCCGGGTCTGGGGAGGCAGCATGTGCACTGCGGGGGGCACCGGGTCCCCTCTGCGGAGGCGGGTGGGAGCCACGGACTCTCCGGGGACTTTCGCCCACAGGTGTGCTCACTCGCAGGGAATCGGGGCCGTGCGGGACGCTCACGCCGCACACGCCACGTGACCCACAGCCACTCAGAGCAGTCCAGTGCCCGGCAACGCCATGTCCCGTAAATGCATCAGAGCTGCGCACGGAGCAGAGCAGCACCCAGCTGTGGGACAGACGGGGAGGACGGTTCCCACGCAGTGTCCTGGGGGAGCCTCAAGAAATAAGGTGAGAGGAGCAAAACTTGGAACAGAGTTACAGCATGCTCTCGTGCGTGTGTGCGGGGTGTGTGTATGTGAGCTCATACGTGTGTGTGTGTATGTGTGTGCACACCTGTGTGGGGTACAACATGGCTGAGGGAGAGCTGGGTTCTGGGGAAACGTCACAGGATGCTGCTTTGCACCTTTTGCACTGTGTGCAATGTGCGGGGTCCACCTGCTCCATGCACAGTACTGATGCCAAATGTATGCACGTAAACACATACACGCATATGCACACATATGCAGCTCGTGTAAAGATGTTAGTCCACCCTCATCTGGGGGGGTTCATACCAAGACTCCCCAAAGGATGCCTGAAACCGCGAATAGTATCAAACCCCACATACGCTATGTTTGTTCCTATATACGTGCATACGTATTAAGTGTAACTTATCAATTAGGCACAGTAAGGGATTAACAGTAATAAAATGGAAAGCTTATAACCATACACTGTGATAAAACGTGCGAAGGCTGTGTCTCTCCGGAAGTGCGTTATTGCACTGTCCTTGTGATGTGGGATGACCCCATACCCACACGACAGAGGAGGGGGAGGCGGCACGGCCTTCCGGCCTCCGTGGGGTGCTCGGCTACTGCTGATCCCGAACCCCAGCCCGCGACACCATGGCACCGACCTGACCACTGAGACGCCACGGAGCGGCTGAGGAGCGGGTGGCCCAGGCAGCGTGGAGGGCGCGAGATTTCGCCTCGCCCCTCAGAACGGCGCACAACTTAAAACGTATTAGTCGCTTATTTCTAGAATTTTCCGTCTGATATTTTCAGACCACGGCTGGGTGTGTGGAACTCAAACTGGGGATGATGAAACCGGATACTGGGCACTACGGCACACACACAGATCACGTAGAAGGATGAGACGCACACACGTACGTCACATATAAAGATGGACATATGCACACCTAAGGTACGTATAAAAAGACGTACACGTGCACATATAGGATCACACACACATATATGTAAGATTTGCTCCAGGCGGGAACTCCGAAAGTGCAAAGCAATAGCCGCCGGGGTCTGCAGAGTCCTCAGAGACTGTAAATCTCAGAGACAGCAGTAGCCGGCGCCCACACACCCACACAGGGACGGGGTTCACCCCCCTCCATAAGGACGTCGCCAGAGCTGGAGGACGGATGTGCTGGGGCACCCCACGGAGGCCTGAGGGCCGGGGTCCTGGGAGCTGGCTGTGTGGGAAAAGAGTTAATTGCAAGCGGCTGTTCTGGCCGCTTACTCACACTCCCGGAGAAACCCTGCACAAAACCCAAGGCGTCCCTCCCTCAGTGTGGACGCTTGTCCGCCTCCCCCCATCTGCACCCAGGTGCTCAAATAAACAGCACCATGCTACGCAGGAGGCTCCGTGTGTCTCTCTCGGCTCCGGACCTACCACGGTGCACACATGCATGCACTTCGGGAAGACCGGAACAGAGCGGGAATGCGTCGCCGTGCCAGGGACAAACTGGCCGCAGTGGCAACCTCGAACACGCTCTGCTCCCCAAATATCCCCCACGTGATGGGTCATGTATGTGCCAACCTGGCTGAGCCCCGGTGACCACACGCCCAGTAAACTGTGATTTCGGGTTTTCCCGAGGGGCGTTTCGGAGAAGACTGGCATCTCCACGGGCAGACTCTGAACAGAGCGGCGGCTCTCCAGGGTGTGGGTGGGCCGCGCCCACTCGGCCGATGGCCGGAACCGACACAGACGGGCCGACGCAGCACGGAGCCTTCCAGCAAAGGCCCTGGGTCTTCCTCCGCCTGCCGCCTGCCTCGGAGATTTCGGACTCGGCGTCCGCAGTCACAGGGGCCCGTAGTTTAAAAGGCAAGCCTGCCTCTCCGCACGTCCCGCCGGTCGGTCCTGCTCTCCGGAGAGCTCCGGCTGGCACGCGCCTCCCCAACAGAGGGCCGGGACGCGGTCTCACCGCGGAGAGTCCCGGGCGCTCTGCCCTCTGCCCGTGCTCATGGCCGACGCTGCAGCTTTCGACCTTTAGAGGGGACCTGCCGGGGTCACTAAAATGAAAACGATAATGCCGTGCACACAGGCGAGGTTTAGGGCCATGAAACTCCTCTGCATGTTGCTTCTCCCTTAGCCCTACAACTTTCCTAAGAAACAAAGCCGGTGATTTTCAAAAACGACGGTATAACAGCACGACCCTCTCCTCTGCCGGGGTGCTGAGTGCGCCCTGCCGAGTGTTCTCGGCGGGGGGTGAGCCGGGAGGGCCGGTCACTCCGACAGTGGTGGAGCATGTGGCCCGCACGGCAGGGGACAATGCCACCATCGCCGTGAGCAAATGCTCCACCCTGGAGCCCAGAAGGCAGCGTCTCCTCTTTACTTCTCTCCCCTTCTCTGAAACAACTTTATCTGGGTAACTTTCAGCAAAACAACACCCTTTTTTTTCCTTCTTTGTAATTAGATGGGAGGAAAACGGACTGCACGGCGACCGCAATTTTTACAGATTAGCTGAGCTTTGAAATTCCTCGTGTTCGGTCCTTGTTAAACCTGTTAAATTCAGGCACTGCTTTCAAGATACATTTCAAAAGCTCCGGGACGCGCTTTGCTAACACAGAAGTTAAGATTTAAACAGTAATGCCACTAATTCCCCTGGAACGGAGCTCACACAAAGCAGAATCGGAGATAACGCACGTCCCGTCACAGACCACGCCGCGGGCTGCATTATCATACTTAACGATTTTTGCATAATCTTGCCACTTAATAAGGCTACGAGATACCACCACGTACGAGAAGTTTTAATTTATTCAGCTTGTAACTCAGCCGAGGTCGGAGACGATCTCGGTTCTTAAGGGATTAGCGCACACGGTGACGTCAGCGTGGCCCTGCGCAGACGCTTGTTAACGAACAGCTCTCGGGAGCCTGCAAGGCTGGCGGGAACCGGTCCCCAGGGGAACCCCGTCCGTCCCCTGCAGCACGGGTACCAGGCACCCTCGTCTGACAAGCGGGTACCCACCATGAGGCTGTGTGGGCATGGGCACACCCGAGGATGTGAGTCTCCCTCATTTTGGGCTGTCCACAGAGCGTTCCCACGGCCTCCCAGGGGCCCCCCAGAACCCCGCCGGCTCGGTTCGGTCCAGGGAGCAGATTCGGGCTCCCCCCCCCGCCCCCCCGCAGCACGTGCCGGTCTATCCGCGGCAGGTGTCTCCTTAACCGTCTTCCACGGCACAAGGACATCTCCTCGCTGTCTGCTGCATCCGCTCCAGGTGGACGCCCGCTGGAGTCTCCAGGTGTGATCACACCCAAACCGGGGGCCTCCGGAGCGGAACGTGGAGGGGGCGACCACTCTGGGGATGGGCATCCCCCCAAGGAGTTGGAGCTGGCGGTCGGTGGTGCCGCCTGCTCCCCAGCTCCGAGGATGCGTTTCCCCTGAGCAGGTGCAAAGGGAACCCCACCCCCCGCCACTCACGGGCCCCGATCGGGGCGGAGGGAAGCTGATGCGGAGCTGAGTGTGCAGCTCCAGTGACGCTCAGGGCCCCGGTTCCATGCCGACACTCAGCACCTCCACCAGGTCTCGGGCTCAGGGAACACTCCTTTCCCAAACTGCTCCGTGTGGAAGAGCCCAGCTGATCTGCGGCGCCCCTCTGGGGTACGGGCACTGCGGCTGAGCCGGGTGTGCTGGAGGCCGGCAGTCCAGGGCTGCTCTGAGCAGACCAGACACGCCCAGGAGGCAGACGCGGCTCCACCTGCAAACTCTCTCCCGAGGCGTGGTGATGAGCTGGAGCAACCCGGACACGGAGGCCAGAGCCACACGCTGACGGTCCCTCTGTCCCTCCACCTGCTGGTCCTTCTATCTGTGTGCATGGCTATCTGTCCACCACCTAAAACTCAGACGGAGCACCTGGTCCCTGAGTTGCAGAGAGCAGCCAGTGGCAGCCAGGCCTGTGCAGAGCCCCCTGGACACCCACGAACAGCCAGAGGCAGGGTGTAGAGAGCAGATGGGGACGAGACAGCCCCGGGGGTCAGTCCCAGTCACCGCAGAGACGCCCTGAGGACTGGGAGCCGCGTGTCCGGAGCGCTGACTTTGTTCTCCGATGGACGCTGCCCTGCAGGGGTGGGCCCAACCCTCGGGAGCTCAGCCCCGAGTTCCAGGCTGTAGCGCGCAGCTTCCGACGGACACGCAGGACCCTGTGTCTGCCCCCGTGGGACAGCCCTCGGCGGCCACGCGTGCACACCCATGAGCATGCCGACACGTGTGAGCTCAGCGCTGGGAACACACTAAGAGGTTCCCCTGCGTGTGTGAGCCCCGGCCCTCCTGCTGGCACCGTCCCTCCCCCTCGTCACCCACCCTGGGTAGGTCAGACGCACAGAGCCCGGCCGGGACATGCTGGACAGTCTGCAGCCCCGAGCCTGGCCGAGCCTCAGTGCACGGCAAGGCCTGGACAGCCACAGCCGCCGCCTGCCTCTCTGGTGCCACCCGGGTCCCCAGGGAAGGGGGCAGCCACAGGCCGCCTCTCCCCACGGGTGGGCGGAGAAAGCACAGCTCGGAGGGCCTGGGAGGGTCTGCGGGCCCCGGCACCGTGGCAAGAGGCTTTTCTTTTCTGCCCACTTAACATAATCAGCCTCCCAGGAAGCTGCAGTTCTTTAAAAAAGGACTTGAGTGGATGCAGGAAACAGGAAAAATGACTAGAATAAGAGCCAGCACCGAGTCTCGTTGGATGGCGGCACGACACACACAGCGTGGCGCACAGGCCCCTTATCAACACCCCCAGGGGCTGTGCGTGGTCCTACTGGGTGGCTCAGCCCATGCAATACAAGAGAAGGAACTCGCCTCAGGCCTCATCTCACAGCCGTGCTCGTCCCGTTTCACAGGAGGGGACGTGGAGGCCAGGGACGGGCCGGGGACGGCCACAGCTGGTCAACTCCCAGGGCTGGCCAGGTCCCAGCTCCCAGAGTGACTGCCCTGGAGCCAGGCCGCTGGTGGGAAGCTGCCCAAACTAGCTGGGAAAAGAGGATGCAATTTTGAGCAATTGGTACCAACATGGTCACCTGGGCCCCCAATGGCTGGGCCAATGGGGTGTCTCTCTGCAGCCCTGTCCTGGCCAGCCCCAACCCTAGCAGGCCCCGGCCACCCCCATGAGCCCACGGCCCTGGGCCCCGGACGCCCCCCAGCCCAGATAGCCAGCTGGGACGCCCCACCTGCTGCAGGGCCCACAGGAGTCTCTCTGCCTGGAAAGGCATCTCCTCTTTGCATCCGTCACGAGACCCACGTGGCTGTGGACAGTTGCCCTCCTTCCCCGTGCCTCCACGTCCCCACCTGCAGAGTGGCGGGGGTGGGCCGCTCAAAGGACACCCCGCCTCCTGCACCCCGCGGTGGGGACGGCCTGACTGCTCCCCAGGCCACTGGCTCTGAGGGCAGCTCCAACTTGGAGGAACCAAGCTCCATTCTAGAAGATTCATTATGCAAAGCAGGAGTACCTTCTCCCGCCTGCTCACAGCATCCCAGAGTCAAAGGCAGAATCCCTCCGCACAGGGAACCCTGCCCCAGGCCCTAACGGCCACGCCTCCCGCTCGGCAGGAAAGAGAAACACATAAGTTTCAGCTAGGGCTAACTAATGCCTTCAGACTAACTCAGCAATGAAAAGAATAAATATTTGAAACAAGGCTGGGCGTGGTGGCTCACGCCTGTAATCCTAGCGCTCTGGGAGGCTGAGGCAGGAGGATCGCCCAAGGTCAGGAGTTCGAGACCAGCCTGAGCAAGAGCGAGACCCCGTCTCTACCAAAAATAGAAAGAAATTAATTGGCCAACTAAAAATATATGGAAAAAATTAGCCAGGCATGGCGATGCATGCCTGTAGTCCCAGCTACTCGGGAGGCTGAGGCAGGAGGATCGCTTGAGCCCAGGAGTTGGAGGTTGCTCTGAGCTAGGCCGACACCACAGTACTCTAGCCCGGGCAACAGAGTGAGACTCTGTCTCAAAATATATATATATATATATATATATATATATTTGAAACACAGTTTAATACTATGCCAGGAGGCTATTCAGTGGGCCACGGCCTCTTCCAACTGGCATCAGAAATGCCTTAGGGGAGGCCGGGCACAAACGGCGATCTGACTTCTACAATCTCCTACTAGAAATTCAAACAGAAAAACAAACCGAAGTATCAGCTTTCAAGAGTGCATGAGCCAGGGGGCCCCCAGAGAGGCCGTCCGGGGTCTGTGTGCCTGGTGGTCCCGCCGGGCACCTGGGCCCAGGATCCACCCATTCTGGGCTGCAGGCGCTTAGTAGGTGCTCAGCAAACCTATGTTCAACTGACACGGCGTCAGCCAACCTGTGACCCGGCCGGGATTTCACCATACCCACGTATCACCTTACAATTCAAAAGGAACTTTCCATCACCCCGTAAATGCAGCCAGTGCCTCTGCCATAAATAGAAGGTAGCCATAAAAGCAGATACACGGCTATTAAGATAAAAAATGTCCACCCGCATCTCGCATAAAGCCATCTTGCAGGCCCACGGCGGTGCATGCCCTCGCTCCGGGAGCCGCTGATTTAGGGGAGGAGGAACGTGGGAACTTCCGGCAGGCGGCCCACCCCCGCCCCGACCCCCCCGGGAACACCAGCGTCCGCCCTAACCCCCAACTCGGGGCCGTCACAGCCGGGCGTGCAGGCTCCCCTGCAAGAAAGGCGACTTCGCCTTCCTGCTGACGGAGCACCTGGCCGGGCGGGTCTTCCTGAGACCCGGCGAGACCGACCCGGCCCAGGCCCTGCCACCTGGAGACCCCCAGGCGCAGCACGGGGCAGAAACCCCTCGTGGCGAGCTCCCTCTGTCGTTCGTGCACCTGGCACTCGGTCCCCGAGGCTGCTGTGACAAAGTACCGCAAACCTGGGGCTCAATGCAGCAGACCTGTCCCCTCGAAGCTCTGGAAGGAAGAGGAATCTGACATCTGGGTGTTGGCGGGCTGTGCTCCCCGCAAGGGCTCCAGGCAGGCCGGGCGCATGGCCGCGTCACTCCTGTCCCTGCCTCCGACTCCACGTGGCCTCACCTGTGCCTCTGCATCTCTGCTCTTGTAGGGACTCATCACGGGACTTGGGGCACACCCTACTCCACGTTGATCCCATCTTGCATTCTCCACCTTAACTACATCCGCGAGACCCTACTCCTAACAGGGAGGACTCGGGGCTGCCAGGTGGGCCCCACAGGTGTGCGTTTCTCCCAGGTGCACAGACTCGACTCTTGTTGCTCCTCCTCCTCACGCAACGATCCCAGGAGCCCACCAGCTCCCCGGCCCGTCAGGCCCTGCCACCTGCCCCCGGCGTGTGGCCCAGGCCCAGCATACAGCAGGCACTCAATGCGTGCATTCCAAACTGAGGCCGAACGTGTCTGTCAAGGTTGTCCCCAAGGCAACCAGTGGGCAGGAGCCCAGAGCTGTCACTGTGCAGGTGTTCCCTGGAGACAGGAGGGTCTGAAGATGGATTTTCTGGTTCTGCAAAGCACAGAGTTATTTATAAGCGAGGTCTGGGTTCTCCTATCGGCGGAGCGGATCGGAGGGCCTGCTCGGCCGCCTCTGTAATCGGGGGAGAAGAAAGGTAATTGGCTAATAAAATCCGCCTTCTCCGAGGCAGAAGCTGGCTTTGAAAAGAGTGTGCGTTTTTGAAAGGCTGCGTGACCTCTTCTAAATATACCCGGGGAGATCACGTGGGCCCCGGGCGGGCTGCACGG
The DNA here is from genome assembly GCA_008750895.1 of Mirza zaza. Lineage (NCBI taxonomy): Eukaryota > Metazoa > Chordata > Mammalia > Primates > Cheirogaleidae > Mirza > Mirza zaza. The sequence goes on from VSMD01043830.1 coordinate 13,016, forward strand.
GGTCCGGTCAGATGCTCGCGGGGAGGGGTCTTTGAGGCAGCGCCCCAGAGGGCACTTGTGGGACCCCAGGCCCTGCCCTACCCTGCCCCACCGGGGAGGCTTAGAGGGAGGAGGCGGGGGAGGGGCACAGCCTCCCCCTCGCCCGCAGGTCCCCAGGGTCTGAGCAAGAGACCCCAGCCCTGGCGCCCAGAGGTCGCTGGCCTCAATCACGGGGACTCACTTTGGGTGCAATGCAGGGGACAGGTGAAGGGCTCTGAGGATGTCGCCCCTCCCCCCTTTGAAGTTCTCCAGGGCCCTCTCCTCCTGAGGGCACCCAGGCCGGGCGCAGCTCTGCAGGAGGAGCCGCCGCAGCCCCCCCGGGAGCAAGGTCGGCGGGGCGCCTGGGCCCCGGCCAGGACGATGCACCTGCTGTCCCGGAGTTTCCTCAACAGTAAGGTCATCAGACAGCACACCCTCCACGCAGAGGGACTGAGGAGCAATGCAGCTGCCACTACGGCCCCCGGCCAGGCCCGTCCCCACCCGGGGGCCCTGTGCTCACCTGACCCCGCAGGCAGGAACATCCCTTCCCCCGGAGACCCCCGTTCCCCCTGAGCCTCCGTTATGTGCACACGGAGCTCGGCCGGAGGAGGCTCCTGGCGCCTGCAGGGCCCCCAGCCCTGCCTCCCCTCTGCTGCAGACTCTGAGCCCCCCACGATGTCCCAGACACGGCCAGCCCTGGGGACAGGGGAGGGGGGCTCCTCCTGAGACGCTCACATGGCCCTGAGCGGAGGCGACAGCAGCCTCCCCGTGGATTCCTGAGCTGGAGACCTCTGAATGCCCAGACTTGCTGTGAAAAGCGAGGAAGGAGAGGGAAGGGCAGGGGCCGTCTGGAAAGTGCTGGCATGGTGGGTGGAAGGGGCGAGGCGGCGGGGGCCCCTGTGTTACCTGCATACACCCCCCCCCCGCCCCAGCGCAGAGGACGGGACCTGGGCCCCATCCGCCCCACATGGAAGCACTGCAAGCCGGAAGACCAGGGGCCCCCCGATGACACCAGCCACCTCGGGGCCCTCCAAGGCTCCCCTCCACGGACCAGGAGTCCACAGAACCTCAGGAAGGGCACGGCCAGGGCTGTCGTCACCTTGGGGTCACAGCGGCCATGACTCCCCCACATGCTCCCTGCAGCCCACACACCCGACCTGCCAGCAGACCAGATGTCCCTGTTCCACGGGAGACAGCGTCCCCAGGGTAATCGAGGGGACGGCACCAAAGCACAGGGGCTGCACAAGAGAGGACGAGAACCTAGCCGGTCCGGGACCCTCGCCCACACAGAAGCTCCGAGACGAAGCCAGCTACGGACCGCCCCACCCCCCCCCCGACCACGCGCCACTGAGATGCTCTGGCACCGGCCGGGTCCACACAGAAGGTCACGTGGAATCCGGGAGGGAGGAGAGCTGCCCGCCCGGGGAGAGGCTTCGCCTGACAGGACTGGCCCCCAAACCTAGGAACAGGGAGGGAAATTCACCCCACGAGGCCAGCGGAGAGACGACAGCTAGTGAGTGTCGCTGACAACACACGACCTGGCCGGAGCCCCCCAAGAAGAGGAGCCGGGAGGAGGTCCAGCTCCCCACCACTGAGCGTGGGGTGAGCCTGAAGACTGAAGACCTAGGGGTGCATCCCGGCTGCCCCCGCTGCCACCAGAGCCAAGCCGGACACGTGCCGGGCGTCCCTCCCGCCACCCGGCAGGCTGGGGGCTCGGCCGCACTTGGGTCCTCCCTCCATCCTCCGATCACCTGAGCATCCCTGGCCCCGGGCGGGACGGGGCAGCAGCACCTGAGTCTGTGGGCAGCCTTCTCCCACGACCAGCGGACCTCAGAGCTGGACGGGGACTTGGGGGCGGCATGGGCCGGCCTCTGGCGTGGGCGGGGGTCAGGGCGCGCACCACAGGCCCCGCCTCCCACTTCAGCAATGCTGGGCTTGCACAAGGGGCCGGGACATCCAGGAACCATGCGGATGTCACCACGAGCCTTGTTGTCAAGGTCACCCGGCTGTGCAGGGAAGAGTCCGGACTGGACTTGGAAGACACCACCCCCAAGCGAGAAGCAGGCTCTCCTGGGGACCCTCCCCGGTCCCCACCACGAACGTCTGCTGGTCCCTGCGCAGAGACGGTGGTGCCGTGTCCAGTGCCTCTGCCCCGTCTGCTCCGCAGAGACACGCCCAGGGCCTGGAAGGGCCACAGCTGGGTTTCGCGCAAGGTCCCAGCTGGGGAACTGGCGGTAGCCCCCTGCCCGGCACCCCGAAGGCGCCAACCTCCCCCTCCGTCCCTGCAGCCCCGCTGGTCCCAGCACTTAGCAACCGAGTAACCACCTGGAGACACCGGCCGCTTCCTTACCGGCTCCCCAGGTCCACTGGGAGCGCCAGGCAGCACGGGCTGTGGGCCGGGGCTGGGAACGGAATGTCCCGGCCACCTGACCCACTGAGCCCACGTTTGGCCCCGGCCCTTCCTGGGGCCGCCCCCTGCAGGAACACACACTGGGTCCCGCTCCGACCAGGTCCCAGAGTGGACCTGAGTGGCGTGGGCTTCTCCAACCAGTCCCAGAGTGGACCTGAGTGGTGTGGGCTTGTCTGACCAGTCCCAGAGTGGACCTGAGTGGCGTGGGCTTGTCCAACCAGGTCCCAGAGTGGACCTGAGTGGCGTGGGCTTGTCCAACCAGGTCCCAGAGTGGACCTGAGTGGCGTGGCCTTGTCCGACCAGTCCCAGAGTGGACCTGAGTGGCGTGGGCTTATCCCACCTCCCTCGGCCCCACCTTCCTGCTGGTCGCGGGGGACGCCCCTTTCAGTGGAAAAGGTTCTGGGGTTCTGCCAATCTCGAGGCCCCGCCCAGCCCAAGGACGGCACAGGACTGAGGCCGGGCGACAAGAGCCATGGGAGGAAGGGCGGACGGGCCGCGGGCACCCCAGCGCCCAGGCCCCAGTGGCGCGGGTGGCCACGGCTGATGTCCCCAAGAAGGGGAGAGGCAAGTGAAAGAGAAAGCTGAGCCCCAGGGAGCAGAGTGTGAGGGCAGGACACACACAGACTCCGAGCACCCGGCCCGCTCTGTCCGCCACGTCCCCTTGGTCAGCCCAGCCCGGTGCTGGCGCTAGTGCCCTGAGCCCCACTCGGGAGCTCGGCCGTCCGGGCACCTCCCAGCCCGTCTGGCAACCCGGGGTGTGAAGAGTGCCCGCTCCCGGGTGCCCGGCACACAGCAAAGGGCCGTCTGTCCCTTGTCCTGCGGCCACCCCGAGCTTCTACCCCTGCCATCCTTCAATCCTGTGAGGAAGAGACTGTGTCTGTGTGTGTGTTTCTCTGGAGGGGCGTGGTGTGTGGTGTCTGTCTGTGCATATTGGTGTGTTTGTGCATGTGGTGTCCATGTGTGATGTGTGTGCTGCATGTGGTGATATGGGGGTGCATGTGAGATGTATGTGGGTCTGTGTGAGTGTGTGCAGTATGTGGTGTGTGTGGTGTGTGGGGAGCATATTCATGTTTGTGTATAATACGCAATGTGTACATGTACTATGTGGGGTTGTATATGTGCGATATAATCTGTCTCCATGTTTTTGTGTGCATGTGAGTGTAGTGTGGGTGTGTGCAGTGTATGGTGTATAGTGTGTGGGTCTCTGTGTGTATGGTGTGCAGTGTGTGTCTGTGTGTGTGTGTGTGTGTGTACTGGTGTATGCATGTATGATCTGCAGTGTGTCTGTGTGTATATAGTGGTGTGTTTGTATAGTGAGTATGTGGTAGTGTACGTCTCCATGGGTGTGTGGTGTGTTTTGGTGTGTGTGGTAGTATGTGTGTCTCCATGTATGTATGGTGTAGAGTGTGGGTATCTGTATGTGGTGTGTGGTGGTGTATATGTCTATGTGTGGTATGTGATGGTGTGTGTATAGTGGTGTGTATGTGGTAGTGTGTGTCGGTGTATGTGTGGTGTACACTGTTTAGTATATGGTGCTGTGTGTGTTTGTTTGCGTGGTATGTGGTGGGGTGTGTGTGTCTGCATGTGGGTATGTATGTGGGGTGTGTATGTCACTGTGTAGAGTGTGTGTGGGTGTAGTGGTATGTGTTGGGTGTGTGTGTAGTGGTGTGTACTGTATGTATAGTGCTGTGTGCAGTGTGTCCAGGTGGTGTTTGTGTTTAGTAGTGTGTGTGGTGTGTGTGTAGTGGTATATGCATGTGGTGTGTTGTGTGTACATAGTAGAATGTGTATGTGTGTGTGGTGTGTATACGTGAAGTGGTATGTGTGTGGTATGTAGTGTGTGCGTATAGTGGTATGTGGTGTGTGTGTTTATGTGTACTGATATGTATGTGGTGTCTGTGTAGTGGTGTGTGTTGTGTATAGCGGTGTGTATGTGCTATGTGTGTGGTATGTGACAGTTTGTGGTGTGTGTTTGCTGTGTCTATGTAGTGGGGTGTAGAGTGGTGTGTGTAGTGGTATGTGGTGTGTGGGGTGTATATAGTGGTATGTGCATATAGTGGTGTATATGTAGTGTTGTGTGTGTACAGTGGTGTGTAGTGAGTGTATGTAGTGGTACATGGTGTAAACAGTGGTATATGCATAGTAGTGTGTGTGTGTGGAGTTGTGTGTGTGCAGAGTGGTGTGTGTAGTGGTATGTGGTGTGTGGGGTGTATATAGTGGTGTGTGTGTATAGTGGTGTATGTGTAGTGTTGTGTGTGTACCGTGGTGTGTGTAGTGTCTGTGTAGTGGTGTGTGGTGTGTACAGTGGTGTGTGTGTAGTGGTGTGTGTATATTGGTGTAGTGTGTCTGTAGTGGTGTGTGGTGTGTACAGTGGTGTGTGTGGAGTGGTGTGTGTGTGGAGTTGTGTGTGTGTGTGTGGAGTTGTGTGTGTGGAGTGGTGTGTGTGTGGAGTTGTGTGTGTGGAGTGGTGTGTGTGTGGAGTTGTGTGTGTGGAGTGGTGTATGTACAGTGTGTGTGTGGAGTGGTGTGTGGAGTTGTGTGTGTGTGTACAGTGGTGTGTGTGTAGTGGTGCGTGGTGTATACAGTGCTATGTGTGTGTAGTGGTGCATGGTGTGTACAGTGCTATGTGTGTGTAGTGGTGCATGGTGTGGACAGTGCTATGTGTGTGGAATGGTGTGTGTACAGTGTGTGTGTGTGTAGTGGTGCGTGGTGTATATAGTGCTATGTTTGTGTAGTGGTGCGTGGTGTGTACGGTGCTATGTGTGTGGAATGGTGTGTGTACAGTGTGTGTGTCGAGTGGTGTGTGTAGAATTGTGTGTGTACAGTGTGTGTGTGTGGAGTTGTGTATGTGTGGAGTTGTATATGTGGAGTTGTGTGTAGAGTGGTGCATGTACAGTATGTGTGCATGTGCAGTGGCGTGTGTGTGTGCTTGTGTGTGTGTGTGGAGTTGTGTGTGTGTGTGGATTTGTGTGTGTGTGGAGTTGTGTGTGGAGTGGTGCGTGTACAGTGTGTGTGTGCGTGTGCAGTGGCGGGTCCTGGGAGAGGCGCTGGCCGGCAGGTGGAGTCGGGGCCGCAGGAGGGGGGAAGGGGACAGGTGCGGTCACGAGGCCACCAGCGCGGCAGGACAGCCCTGGCAGGTCACGGCGCACCCCCGGGGACCCGCCCACTCCTGCCTGCGAGCCGGCCGTGGCGTGTCTCGGGCAGACCACGCTGCACCCGCACACAGCGCTCCCTGCACTCGCGTGGCACCTGCAGTTTCCATGTGAGCGAGGAGACGACCCCCCATCCTGGCGCAGGGTCACCCGAGCTGTCTAGCCCCTGACTAAGGGGCTGAATTATGAGCCAAGCTCATAATATGCGTCCCTGCATTTTACATGTGTAAGTAGGTTATTCGCAGCTACATAAACACCTACCAGCATCACGCACAGTCACGCCTGTGGATACGCACACAAATGTGCACATGCATATGACAAATGTCACCGGCGAGCCCTTCCAGGAAGACAGGCCCTGGCCCTGCCTGTGCCAGCCCCGTGGCTGCTGGGCCGAGTCCGCAGCCAGCTCTGCCAGGGCAGGGGACGTGGCCCCGACAGCCCCTCCTGCTGTGCCCGGCACAGTGTGGGGCGCCCAAGTCACCGCCGTCCGGCCCCCGGCAACGTGCTTGGGTCGCCTCTGCTCTGCCAGCTCTGCAGCAGCGTGCCCAGGACGGCAGGCCCCGGAAGCAGGGTCCCCACCCCCCGCAAGGCTGCAGGGAGCCAGCTCACATCTGCAGTCACCCATCCCCGTCCTTTTCTGTTTTAGCTGTCACAGGTGCCGGACGCCGGGCGGGCGAGAGCGTGGGCAGTGCTCAGACCCTGCGCAGGAACAGAGCGAGTGACGGCAAAGGAGGGGTTACTGTTAACCCTTCTCGACTCCACCCCTCCCGCAGCCACTCACACTCACCTGACCTTGCAAACAGAGTCCGAGGGAGGGTCAGGGGGAGGCGGGCGGCCACAGACCCCTGCCGGGTGCTGTGGCACTGTGATGCACCTGAGCCCTGCCCTTCCCTGGCACACCTCACAGGGCTCCTGGGCAAAGCCTAGGGCCCCTCCCCACGCAGCCCCCAGACGCGGCCGGGCCCCAGGCTCGGAGCCCCGAGGCCCCACGCCAAGCCTGGGCGAAGGTGCACGGCCGCCACTTGCCGTGAGAGTTTAGGAGCGCTGGGAGCTGCGGAAACCCTCTCGGCAGGTAAGCACACACCTGGAGCAGTTAGTTCCTGCTTGCCCTCTGTCATTGCAGAGTCTGAGAAGGGAGCCGGGTGCGGTCTCGGGCCCGCACCAAGGACGGCCTGGCTGCTCTGCCAACCTCGGGGACTACATCCAGCCCTTGCCGCTCACACACCCAAAACGGGCGCCCGCGACAGCCCCTGCGCTCACGTCTCTGGACACACGCATGTGCTTATAACCGGAATAAATATTCTGCATTCAATGAATATTTCTGATGGACTGTTTAGGCCAGGAACTGTGCCCTGTGCCCTGAGTTCTCTGTCCATTTTTTAAAAGAACTAAACGGGTCGATACAGCAGCTACAGCTCTGCACCGTCTGCTAACATCGTGAAGCTCGGTTCATTAAGGGTCACCGCGCAAGGCCACGGCAATGAACACGACACCGTTAACTGCCCTTACGGAGCTGCGGGCGCCCTTCTTCCGGGCCACACTGGTTTGCAGAGTGACTAGCTGACTGAATGAACGGGAGCTGACTCCTCTCACTCCGTCTCCACCCTGCCCTTGCAGCGGCTGCGGCAGGCAGGCGCGGCGGCTCGGCGCGGCGTCTGCAGGGAATCCGGGCCTCGGCACGCCGCACCGGGGCGGCCAGACGCCGACGCTAATCCCTGCAACAAGTTCTCGATATTAACCTGCAAAAGAGGCTTTCAAACAGCACGCGCAGCCCTTCTCGTACTCCCCTGCCCCCAGAAGGATTTGCAGAGAGAGTCGAACGGCAAATCCACACGTAGAGGAGAAAAGCCCTGGGCTCTCCCTCGATTCAGAAAGGACGAGCCGGACGATTCCCGGCCTTGTCTCGTTCCCGTGGGTCCCAGAGCCCCGGAACCGCTGCCGTGCCGCCGACCCGGCCCCGGCTGCCCGGTTTCCGGCGGCCTTCGTGGCATTGCTCCGACCTTCCGCTACGCGAGCATCCGCACCAAAGCCGTCCACGGCGATTCAAACACTTCTGAGAAATAATACTTTAAAGTCTTTGGGAGAGGGAGATGGAAAATACTCTTATGATTCTAGCTATTTCCTTAACTACTCGTTCTAAGAACACATGTAAGGAAGGAGAGGAAGGCTCCGCCTCCCCCCGCCAGCCCCTTCCTCTCCGGGACACGGGTCCTCCGCTCCCTCACGAGGCAGCTGGACTTACAGCGGGCTCCCGAGACTCCCGTCTTGTCCCCACTGCGCCCGGCGCGCAGACAGGCAGCATGTGCACGCTGCATTCGGAAGCAAAGCATGCCTCTCCTCTCCCAGGGGAGGAGGCCCGGCGTCCTCAGGGTCCAGACCCCAAACCGTGGGCTGGCTCCCCCCACCCCCTCGGCCCTCCGGCTGCCTGGCCGGGCCTGGCACGGTGGCAGGACCCGCTCGCACAAAGACTGGACAACCACGGCTGCAATTACGCCCCACAATTCTCCTCTCTCCCGGCTCACAGCCCTATTCATCTCCGCGAACACTGGAAGACAGAGGGCCAGAGGGGGGCGGATTAGCCACGGGGCGGCCAGCGTCTCCACACAAAAGGGGGAGTGTGGAAAAAACGGCTCCCTGGGTCCCCCATTCTTCAACCCTGAAAAAAACAGATCCATGGAAATGGCTATTTGAACAGCTCTTTCCCACCAGTCCCAAGACAACAAGTCGCAATTGTCCACCGCCCGCCGCTCTCCTCCCTCCTGCTGGACGGCAGGCCGAGGGGAGGAGAGGGGACCTGAGCCCGCGGCCCCTGCACCTCCGGCGGGAGCCAGCGTCGGCCGCGACCGTCCCCACGTCAGTCAGTCACTGCCGGGCCCCAGTGCTCCCCCCGAGGGGCCGGAGGGGCATCTGGGCCAGGACAGGGAGGCCACTAAGCCCTGGCACAGCGGAGGGAAGGCCACCTTCTCAGATGGAAGGAGAACCTCCCCAGGGAGGGCTGCGCAAACACCTGGACACACACTGGCCCCGCCCCCACCCCGGGTTCCAATGACACCTGTGTCCCCACGGCACGCACCTGGCCCCTGCCCCGCACCCTACCTTCCCGCCGCCACGCTGTCCTCCACAACACTGGCACACGTGTCTGCTGCCAGGTAAACACGGAGGCCCTGCGACGCTGTCAGATAACACAGCCTCGAAACCCGTCCACTCGGGGAACACGGCTGCTCACGGAAACACATCCTGCCCGGCTCCTCCCACCTAGGAGTTGGCATAGATTCCCTCCCGGACAGACAGCAGGGTCCTTAAGTCTCAGAGGCCCAGGTGCCCCGTCACAAGACACCTGGATGGTCGGTCCCCACAGAGTGGGGCAGAAAGGAACCTTCCCAGCCTGCTGTCACCATGGCCAGGGGCTTCCCTCTGTCACTACAGCAAAGCTTAAACCGCATACATCACAGAACGCGAGGGCAGGTGGGCACCGTCCCCTTAGAGAAGAACTGGAAGTTTATTGTGCACGCTGTTTCCAAAAAATTAATCCCCAGGGAATGGAAGGTCAGCAGGAAGAGCAGAGAACGTGCAGCCCACACAAGGCCCAGCAGCGCAGGGATCCCCTGGGCAGGTGTCTGGAACACACCGTTTGCTGAGCCCCACGGTCACCTGGCAGAGGACAGCAGCTGAACAGGGCCCTCTGGGGACGTCCCTAGGGGATACGACTCCCTAGCAGGAAGGATGGCCACCCCAGCCTCGAGGGACCGCTGTCCTGGGGAGGACTGCCTACTCCACAGTAGGTCAGTAAAGCGGCAGGAAGAGGGACCTCCGCGTCAGGGAGGAGGGTCCCCTGGAGCCCGGCCGGGCAGGCTGGCCTGCAGCTAACTCCCAGGACAGGCCCCTAGCCTCCCCGGCTGTGCGCTGGCTGCCTGGACCCCAAAGCGAGGGAGGTCCGTGCCTGGGGCCAGGCTCCCACTCCCACCTGTCTCCCCCAGGGCTCCGGCAGCTCATTAATTAGTCAGGGAAGCAGCTGCATGTTGCAAGACTTCCTTTGTAGGAGCCCAGAGCTAAGGAGAGGCAGAGCGCTGCCTCCACGACAGCTTCCTCCAGGGCTTGGTGCTCCTGCCGGAGAGGGAAGTGCCCCCACCAGGGAGGGCAGGGCCTGTGTGCAGGGACGCTGCCACCCAGGGGTGGTGGGTGCCACTGGGGGAGATGAGAGATCAGTTCCCGCCCCCCTACCCCACCCCGAGCTGGTGCACCTGGCTGAGCTTAGAGTGTGCACCTTCCCCAAGCACTGGGGTGGGGGGAGCCTGCCCCTCCCTCCCACCCTCCCCAGTCCCCACCAGGAAGTTTCCAGGACTGCTGCTGCGGTGCCAGGGCGCCCACCAACCAAACGGGGAGGTGTGCCTTTGCCCCCTCAGTCCAAGCGGCCCCTCAGGCCAGGAGGGTCCTCCCATTATCCTGCGCGCCCCAGACAGAGCCCCAGACAGCCCTGCACTCCAACCAGGACCAAGGGGGTGGGGAAGAACTCGGTGCCGCCCGCACAGCGCGCCCAGGAGACGAAGGCCCTGCTGGCCGAGCCCCGGGTCCCTGACCCAGCCTGGAAGGCGGCGTGGGACACGGGGTGCTGACGCCCAGGCCTGGCACGGACACACGCTGGCCGAGCCCCGCGCCCGCCCTGGCCGGGCGGGCCAACGTGGAGCGCGGGTGCCATCTACCGAGGGCCCGCGCCGTGCGGGCGGGCACCGCCGCCACCGAGCGGAGTGGGGCAGGGACGGAAAGGCAGCCTGGATCGGGCCGAGGCTCCAGGGCAGCGAGGACTACCGGAGGCCACGGCGCGCCCCGACCTGCGCCTCACCCGCGTCCCGCCGTGGACCACGATGGACGCGAGGCGGCGGGCTGCGCGCGGGGCCGGGCTCCGGGAAGGGTCGCGCCGCGGCCGCTCCAGCCCGCAGCGGCGCCCCAGGATCCGGCCCGGAGCGGTGGCGGCGGAACCTGCTGGAAACGGGTCGCGCGCAGGGGCCGCCGCGAGCGGGGCGGAGCGCGGGGGACGGCCGGGGACTGCGCCCGGGGACCCGCCCGCGCCGGGGACAATTACCTTCCTTGAGGAACTGCGCGTGGATCACCAGGACGAGGAAGCAGCAGAGCGCGGCCCCGGCCAGTGCCCAGAGCGCCTTCAGGAGCTGCATCGCGGAGTGCCCGCTCGGCCGACGCCCCCGAAGTCGCGCAGCGAAGGTCCGGGCGCCGCATCAGCGCCCCGCCGGGTGCAGCCGCCGCGGCCGCCCGCTCGCGCCCTCCATCCGCCGCCAACGCCGCGCTCCGCCGCGACTGGAGGCGCCACTCCGGGAGGCGATTTGTGTCTTTTCGGGCAGGGGGAGGGGAGCGGGCGCGGGGGAGGGGGGGCGCGGGGAGGGGGCGGGCGGGGGCGGGGAGGTTAGCAGAAAGTCTCGGGCCGCGGCGGCCTCCGCTCCGGCCACTCGGCCACCATCGCGGGCTGCGGGGCGCCGGGGGCCCGGGCGCGGGGGGGCGGCCGCCGCGGCCCCATGAATCAGCCCCGCCGCCGCCCCCGGAGCCGCACCGCCAGCAGGGCCCGGACGGCGGGCCGCGGATTGCGCAGCGGCCGGCGACCGGGGGTCCGGCGCGGCCCCTCCTCCGCCTGTCGCCCCCCGCCCGCTGCTCGGCGTCGCCTTCCTTCTCCTCCCCTTCCTCCTCCTCCTCCTCCTCCTCCTGCGCCGCCGCCGCCGCCGCCGCCGCCCGCGCTCGCTCCGGCCCGGGGCTCAGGGGGCCGCCGCGCCGCCGCCGCCACCGCCGCCGCGCCGGGCCAGGCTCGGGGCCGGGGCTGCGCGCAGGGCGCGGGGCCGCCGCACCATCGCCGCCGCCGGGGCCCGCGCGGCCCGGCCGAGCCCGCCGCGATCGAACTTGCGCGGCGCGGGGCTGGCGGGCCGGTCCCCCCCGGACGGGGGCGGCCTCCGCGCTTCCCGCAGCCCGCGCCTCCGCCGCTGCGGCCGGGACGCGGTCCGGGCCCGGCGCGCCCGCGGCTGCCCGCGCGGGGCTGGCGCTGCCGGTGCTGCTGCGGGGGGCGGCCGCGCCTACAGGTGGGGCCGGCGATGCCGCGCGCCTGGCCGCCCGCGGGACGCCGCTGCTCCGGCCTGGATGCGCGCGCCCGCCCGCTCGGCAACGGCCCCTCCGGGAGGCGGCGGGAGGGAGCGCGGCGGGGCTCCCTCAGCCTGGTCGCCGGGCCCGCGCGCCCGGAGTCCGGCCCGCGCCCGCCGCTGTCTGCGCTCCGCCCGGCCGCGAGCCGCCGATGCGCACTGGGCCGCCCAGGGGACCCCGGGGACCCCGCCGCCCCGCAGCGCCCCCGCCTGGCGCGCCGGCGGTCAGGTGGGGCCGGCTCAGCCGAAAACCGCGGGTCGGGCTCCACCTAGGCGCGCGGGGCCCTCACTGCAGAGCCGCGGAGTCGCTCCCCCCCCAGTCCGTTGCACCCCAGGCCGGGAGAGGCGGGGCGCCAGGCCCGGCACAGCCAGCGCCCGCAGCTGACCGGCGGCCGGGAGCGCTGGGAACAAGCTGCGGCGCTTTGGAGGCGTTCTGTTGCTTCTGAAAACAACACATCTGCGGGAAACGCACCCCGTCCCGGGCCACTGTGTGCCACCCCTGGCCTGCTGCCCCAAGCCAGAGCGCACGCGGACCAGGGTGAATGCCATGTCCAGCTCCAGAGCTAACAAGCAGGAGGCACCTCCCCACTGCCCACGGGCCCCTCCTGCCTTCCCCAAGGAGGGTTTGTTTCAGGCCGCTTTTCCTCTGTGTCCTGTTCCAGGGGGTTGCCCCAGAGCCCAGCACCAAGACTGGTGTGGTAGGCCTCAAAGCATTTTTGCCTGAATTGAAATTCAAATTCCATTTCAAATGCCAGAAAAAGAGCTTTGGAAGGGAATGGGGCCTACGCTTCTGCCGGAAACTCTGCCCTGGCCTGTGTGGGGGAGGGGGACAGTGACTGCACCTGCCATGCTATGCTCACGGGTCACATACAGGCTGTTTCCTCCCTGCACACACATTTACGTGTCAGCAAGGGAAAAGGCCAGGCCCTGAAGGGCTCTTAGAGGTCAGATGGATCCAGCCCATCAGTGCACATTTGGGGAAACTGAGGCCCGCCTGTAGAGGCATGGCAGCTGGGACCACATCAACTGGCAAGTCAAGGGAAGAGCCAGGACTAGCCACCAAGCTTGACGCTGCCAGCCTGACTCCGCTCTGCTGTGCCCAGCACCTGGTCAGAGCGGGCGACCGGCAAGCAATCCTCACCGCGGTGGTCCTCAGCCCCCACCCCCTGGAAACACCTGGGAGAGACAAGATCGCCTGCTCCAAGTCCGCTCACCTGGATAAGGGGTCCCCAGCCTCACAGCAGCCAAGCAAAAAGCAACTCCACGCCTGCCCTGGGAGGGGCTGGGCATCCTCCCCTCATGCAGTCCCCCTCAAGACCCCGCTTCCTACAAGCTCCCCCCCAGACCCCTCTCTTCATGCCCTAGACGTTCCCCAGCGAAGCTCCACACGCAACAGCCCTGCCTGCCTCACACGCAAAGCCTGCCCTCCGCCAAGGTCACCGGCCTTCCTCCCCACGCGGCACTCAGCTCTGCAGCACACGGGAGGGCTCAGGGTCTTCGGGGTGCTCCCCGTACGTGCACACCCCTGGCCCCCAAAGGGACCTCACTCAGGAGAGAAACCCCACTCCTGACATCTGCTGTGTCGCCAAATCGGGTGCGTTATTATGTGAAATTTTGAAAATAGGAAAGCATTCTAAATTCACCAGGGGAAATTATTAAGAACTAACCGTTTGGAGGGTCCTTCTGCACAGGGAATTAAAGAGGAGGAAGGGAAAGAAAAATAATTCGTAAAGAGAGGCATGGCCCGCGGATTTATTTTTAACAGGTGGGGCAGGAAGACCTCCGTGCCTAGTGCCCACAAGCACCAGGGCCTCCCGTTCCCGGTGCATGTGGCCTCCCTTGCACCCTAACAGAAACCACAGGTGACAAGTGGAGAATCCTCGCTGGCCCCCAAAGAGTCAGTTAGAAGTGCAGACCAAGGGGCCGCAGGGCCACTGGAAACCCAGTTCTGGGCTGCAGTCTCAGCCACGGTGCTGCAGAAAAACAACAAAGACCCCAGAAGAGGGCACCCCAGGTCTCATTGAAACAACAGGAAAGACGCTTAAAATGTGATAAAACCATAGTGGTGCTGAGGATCAAGGATAAGAATAAGAAAGCCCAAAATGTGTGAGGGAGCCAGGTGCTGGACCAAAGAGAGGCCACCAGGAGGATGCCCCGGTCCCCCCGGGGCAGCTCCGTGGTGCAAAAGGACAAGGAAGCACGTCCGGCCCCGGGCTGGTCAGCTGTGCCCCCCGAAGCTCGGGGCAGGTCTGTCCGCCACCCACCCACCTCCCCAGACTGCCGCTGTCAGGCAAGGTCGGCCCAGGCCAGACTGGGAGAGAGCCGGGCAGGGAGGGGGTTCTGCCTCCTGCCCGGGCACAGCCGCCCCGGACGGGAAAACGCGCATTTCCCTTAACGGCGGGCGTCTAACAGAAATCTAACGCCACCTTCAGTTAGGCAGGTGGGCAGTGAGCGCAGTAGTTTAGCTGTGACTGTGTATCTGTCACCAGGAAATCACAGGTATTTTCGTAGCACATTACGGCGCTCGAGGACACCCCACACACTGCTCACGCTCCTCGCTATTGCCTCGAATTACCGCCGTCCCACTGCTCGACTTTTTATGTCATATTTTCATAAAGAAACAAACATATTCCTATGCCAAAGCGTTTTTTGCCTTTTAGTAACTGTATTTTAGCACAATTGGTATTCTCAGTAAACACGTTTTTGTTTTGTTTTGTTTTGTTTTGTTCTGAGATGGGATCCATAGGCTTTACTAGGTTCCTAACGAGGCCCACGGCACGCAGAAGGCGGGAACCGCTGCTCCAGTGACAAAGTCAGGGCCTGAGAGAGAACCGGGCAGGGCAGAGTCGAGGAGCTTGGCCATTCGCTCCCAACAGGACAAGCGAGTCCAAAGGCAGCACAGCGCCCCCACGGGGGAGCGAAATGCACAAAGACGGTCTACCCCCTGCAACTGTGGGGACCCGGGCCTGTCCACTAGCTCTGTGCCCACGGCCAGTGAGGCCACACGCCCTGCCATTCCTGGCCAGGTGGGACGCCCGCTGGGCTGCAGAGGGCAGAGGGGACCCGCGCTGACCAGTTACCGAACACACCTTGACCTTTATTCCTGAGAGGAGATAAAGGAGCTGGCGGGCAGGGCCGCTCCGTGTTTGCAGAAAGCCAAAGGCGTGAAAGAGGAGGATGCCTTTATTCTACACTTGACCCTTAGGGGGACAGAAATAATTCAGGGAAGAAACAAAACAATTGTAATCATGATAACTCCAAATAGCGTCATTCTCAAAAGCGTTTAAAAGAGCAAGGTATCAGTAAAAGGGAATTCCAGGCTCCAATGAAGAAAGGAAACGCAGACATAAGAAAGGACTCGCAAGGGATGAATGGGACGGACCGATTCCAAGAGGATACGCCGGGGAGTAACGTGGGCAGGAGTCAGGACCAGACGGCGGTGGAGAAGCTCCGCAGAGCGCAGAGAACGTGGAGCCAGAGACGGAAAGCTGAGAAAAGTCGAGACATGAAGGGTGGGTCCGGGTGTGCAGTTTCCGTTTGCTGAACAGTCCAAAAGAGAAAAAAACGGCAGCCAATAAATGAGCTCACATCTTCAGATCGTAGAGACTTACCACACTCCCAACAGATCTACTAGCTCCACCCCTAGATCCGAGCGATGCACGAAACTCTGGAAACCTCGCAGAATTAAAAAATAAATAGGTGAGAACGTTGCACGGAGTCAGAAATGACCCATCACCAAAATCTCCTCTAGGGAGACACCGGCGTCTGGCGTCTGCGGGACGGTGCAGCAGAGACTTCGAGTTCCGACAGGGAGAGACGCGCGCAGCCCCCGAATTTCACGCCAGCCACACTGGGGGCTGCGTGTGCCGCTGACAGGCGCTCAGCAGCCCCGTATTCTGGTCGCATCCCTCATTCGGGAAGCCGGCCTGGGTGACACGCCAGCAGGCAAAGGTCTCGAGACGCTGGACACGGGGAGGTGGCATAAAAGAAAATGCAGCACGTTTGACTAGACGTCGAATAAGCCGCCAAAGAGTTTGCAAAAAGGCGCATCCGGCCTGGATACTTGGAAGAATCTCTGTCGACTGGCAAAAAGTCTTTGCGATAAAATGTTACATCTTCTGCATCGTCCCAGTCACAAATCTCTCTTTATGGAATAACGTTGTGAATATCCTTTATTTCCGCGCAGGCTTTAGAAGCAACGCGTTGGCAAATCTCAGACAGTTAATAACAGTAGAAAGCTAAATGTAAATTCTTAAACCATGATTGCTAAGTATTAATTTATATACACGTATCTGTGAATGAGTGAAAAAAAGGAAGAAGGGTGAGTTTCCAAGGAGAGGTCAGGCCTCCTGTTCTCTTTACTGTCTAGAGTGGAAAGTGACAAGGTCCTCACCAGAGGTGACGAAGCAAGAAGTGAAAGTCTGAGTGTGCACTGGCCGTCACGATGTTTTGTAAAAATAAATAAAAATTATAGTGATTAGGGCCAGGCAGGAGAAGAAGGATGCTATTAACTATTCCATCCCTGGGGAAAGGCTGGGGTGCCCGGAAGAGGAAGGCAGAATTCACTTTTCATTTTGAACCTTCCGTTTGTTATTTGGATCTGTTTTTACCATGTGCACGATACGAGGCCCTGCACCTCGAGACCCAGTATATTAAAAATAACACAGATAAACTGCGTGACGTCCACATAATGTGGCACTTTGCACTCCTTGAAGAAGATGAGGAAGAGGTGCATGTGTTGGCAAAACTAAACGTCACCAAAGCCACGTTACAAACCGGTGAGAACATGCACACACTCTTTAACAAGCAAAGGCCAGGAAGGGACAAGGGGCAGCAGGACGTCCACCTTGCCTGGTAGGGGTCCATCCTGTGTGACGGAGCATCGATAGGGTGTCCTGGGAGGGAGGGGTGAGGCGGAGAACTGCCAAGGCGGTGTGGGTGGTGGAGAAGCCAGCCCTTCCAGTAGGGCTGACCTGCGGGGAGCGTGCCGGGCAGGAGAAACAGCCTCTGGCTCGGGCGGCTCCATGTGGCACAGGCCTGGGCCCGGGACATTGTGGTTAAGCCAGTCTAGCCCCTGCCAGCCCAGAGACGCGGGAAAAGACCCCTGCTCAGGAGGACACAGCAGCTGCCTCCTCCTGGGGCCAGGAGAGAATGAGAGACAGAGCAGTTTGGCAGCGTCCTGGGGAACAGGCCCAGGCGAGAGCCCCAGGCCCCCTGAACCCCCTCGGCCTCACCACGGCGCAGGCTTGGCCTGCTGGAGCCACAAACCCACAAGGCGCGTGGCCGCATGCACTTCCACGGCAGCACCATGGGACCTGGCTCCCGTGTCCACAGGAATGGCTAATTAACGCACCGCCTGGCAGGGCCTGGCCCAGGGGACACTGAGCAGTCTCCAGGGCAGCCTCCGAGGAGCTCCTGGGTCAGCACAGCCGGGTCTGTCTGGTGTGGAGGGACCAGGGCCAACGCCCTGAAGCTGCAGCCTGGACACGGGAGGAGGAGAGCCGGGCGCTGGGAACTTGGCGCCCCCACTTCCTGAGAGACGGGGAGGCAAGGGGGCAGGGAGGTCGGGCCAGGGGCTGGGGAGGCGGTCTGGGTTCAGGGGGGCTGAGGCAGAGCGTCTCCCCAAATCTGAGGGGAGCGAGGATGGGCAGCCGGTGAGTCTGAGCAGGCGGCCAAGGTCGGGAGGTCCAGGGCAACGCGGGACAGGGCTGGGCCGGGGCCGGGACCACCAAGGCAGGTCCGGAGATGCCTGGCCGGGGTGTGGGGTGCATCCCACCCGCCCTGCTGCTGCTCCTCAAGACCCTCCTTCCCAGAAGCCCCCGAGGTCGGCTGGTTTCCAGGCTGGGCAGGTCCTCGGTGGCAGGAAGACCCCTGACCCAGACGAGAACACTTCCTGTCCGATGCCAATCCCGGGAAGGCAAGGAGCCCGAACCGCGTTCTGGGCGCAGTCTGGGCGCAGTCTGGGCTTCACCGACAGGTCTCCTGCCTCGGGGTGCCCAGCAGGACTGGGCCTTCTCACGGGGGGCCTCCCCTGGGCCCCTCACACCCCCTTTCCCCTGCAAGTGATGTGAGCATACAGCACGGCACAGGTAACCAGGTGGGGCCTTCCTCGAAGGCTGCGCCTGCCCATCCCTCCAGCCCCACTCGCAAAAGCGCCCAAAGGCGGCCGTGACGGGGGTGGAAGGGTCGGAAATCCCACCTCAGCTGCACCCCACGGGTGCGTGGGGCCAGGCGCCGAGAAAAAGACGGCGTCCTGCAAAGCAGAACCTGTGCCGTGCCCCGCCCGGCGGGCACAGCCCTGCTCACTCGCGCGTCTGCCCAAGGAGGGGGCAACGGGAGCCCCCCAGCCCTGTCGGGGGGCGCCGTGGCTGCGCCCGGCTCCGGGGAGCACTCTCGTTGAACCGCCACCCCTCGGCGGAAAGCCCTGGTGGTCCCCAGTGCGAAACCCGAACTGAGTCAAGGTGACAGCGAGACCCACAATCCAACTTTCTTCACAAACACAGGCAACAGCCTCCGGGCTGCAGTTTGCACAGATGATTGTTTAAAGATTGCATTAGGATATTACTAGTCCCCTGGATCACAGAGTTCCTTAGAGTCAGAGCTGGCCTCACCGCGGCCCGCCCTGGCACTGCCGGGCCTCCCTCCACCCCGGGTGTCATTTCGCACGTCGGGGCTGGGCCCGGCCTTGCAGCTTCCAGAAAGTGCCACAGCTGCACGTCACCCACGCTCCTCTGAAGCAGAAGTCTGAGCGTCCCCTGCACGTGGCCAGGTGCCCAGTCTTCCCCCGAGAGCCCCTCCTCCGGGTGACAGCCACACCCCCGAGTACTGGGCACGGCCCGGGCCACTGCCCCCATTGCACAGAGAACTGAGAGTGGAGACTGCCCAAGAGCCACGTCCGGCAAGGGCTCGGCCGGGCCAGGCCCCCACGCCCAGTCTGCTCACGCTCCGGCCCTGCCCCTCCCTCCGGGCCGACTCGGGGGTTCGGGGCAGGTGGTGCCATGCTGGCCCCAGCCATGAGAGCAGAGGTGCCTCCCCCTCTGCCTGTCACCCTTGCAAGGAGGCTGAGCTCTCCAGCTCTGGAGACGGGCGGGGGAAGGCTGAGGCCAGCAGCCAGTGCAGCAGGGGCGGAGAAAAGGGCAAGGGCTGCGGGGTGGGGGGACCCTGGCTGTCTTTGTGACCTGACCTCCGGCCATCGTCAACCTCGCTGGGCCGCGGATGCCTCGTTCACACTCACAGCAAGGCCTGCGGCGAGTGCAGGCAGAGAACGCGGCACAACGCGGCACGTAGTGGGCCCCGACTGACACTGCTCCCCTCCTCTCCCTTCCATGTGCTCAGGAGAGCCCGTAACCTGTCCTGCAGGGAGATCTCTGGGGCACACGGTTGTGGGCACCCCGGAGAGGCTGTCCCAGCCAGTCCCTGTCTAGGGCCGCCCCCAGAGGAGAGTCTCTGAGCCCAAGGGCGAGTTCCCTGCAGGGCTCACTCTGAGCTGTCGTCAGCCCTCTGCACCCCAGGGTGAGTGAGTTCCAGACCCTCTCTGGAGCAGAGGAGAGGATGTGAGCAGGGCGGAAGGGGCGGCGGATGGAGGGACGGGAGAGGGAAGCCACTCCCTGGGAGAAGAAGCGGGAATCGGGGTGGGGGGGCGCTCCCACTGCTAACCAGCCTCGGGATGGCCGCGGCCCAGGTGGGTTTGTTCGCACGGCGGACACAGACTTCCCGCTGGCTCAGAGTTCCCGCGCTTCACTCTCATTTCTTCCGTGGCCTCCTCTGCACCCCCAGAAAACAGAGGTCGTGACCTCATCGTCCACTAGCTGGGCCTGGCTCCCTGGCTATTCCTGGTGGCCCGGGCACCCACACTGTTGTCTCTCCTCTCTGGGACCTGCCAGCCAGTCACATCCAGAGAAACCACCACCGCCACCGCAGTGCCCGGGCCTGTCCGTCACCCAGCGTGGGTCGAACCTTGGCCAGGGATCCCCCGCTCCACCCTCATCCCACGAGACTCACGCCCAGGGCCACACCGCAGGGTCACCCTGTGCCTGGGCTCCTGGGCAGCAGGGCACTGTGACTGCTGGTTGCACCTGCTGGCCACACCCAGAGGGGCTGGGACGAGTGTGACCCCCTGCTGAGAACTGAATGACTGGGGCCAGGAGGAGACATGTCCCCTTCTCCCCCTGGGCCACCAGCCACTCCCCGCAGCGACAGCTCCACCTCCCACGACAGCTGTTACTCACTTTCCTTTTTGAAATTCTTATCTTTCCTCTGCACACATTAACTTGCACTTCAGCTGGGCTTAATAGATCCCGTTCACTCAAAGTGGGGATTGTCCTTTTAAAGCGTATCCTGACACAGCTGGGAGGAACTGCCTGGGCCGTGGGGGACACCTGGTGGCCCCTGGTCCCTGGAAACAGCCCTGCGTGCACAGGGCCTCCCGGTGGCCTCGGAGGACCACCCAGGCAGGGCCCGGGGGACACTCCCCCCACATTAGCTCGCAGCCTGCCCCTCAGGGGAACAAACAATTTTGTCACTGTTAAAAAAATAAAAAAACTGTTTCTTGTTAAAATATCCTCAAGGAAACAAAATCAAGTTGAAGCTGCTCCAACGCCAAATCTGGACATGACATTCTTCAGAATTTACCCCGAAGCGGCGCTTGATGGGCGGACCAGGCCCTGTCCACAAAGACATCTTTGTGGCAGCAAACCCTGGAGACAGGGCCAACGCTCTCCGACGGGGAGAGGACACAGTGCGGCGAATCCCCGGGATGGACAGAAGTGGCAGAGGGACAGTAGGAGCTAGACCCTGACGTCCCCAGGCACGAATCCTGGAACCGCAGCGGCGAGCGAAGCAGAAGCAAGCGCAGAACCGTGTGACATTATGAAAAGGTACCGGGTACATCGCGGGCAAGAGCGTGGGCCGAGCCTGTCGTGGGCCTCGAACTTTACATGCCTCATCGTTAGTCCGCGCGACGGCCTTCTGAGGCACAGATGCCTTGTTTACCACTGGGGAAACTGAGGCTCGGGGACCTCAGCAACTGCCTAACGCAGCACGAGGAGAAGCTAGGCTAGAGCCAGGTCCACCTGGACAGCCCTTGCCACCTCCCTGGAGAGGCAGAGCATTGCCATAGGCCCCCTTCACCTCTCCACTTATCCATCTGTCTGTCCATCCACCATCCATCCACCCACCATCCATCTATCCATTATCCACATATCCATCATCCATCCATCCATGCATGCATCTATCCATCCACCATCCATCCACCCATCATCCATCTATCCATTATCCACATATCCATCATCCATCCATCCATGCATCTATCCATACACCATCCATCCACCCATCATCCATCTATCCATTATCCACATATCCATCATCCATCCATGCATGCATCTATCCATCCACCATCCATCCACCCATCATCCATCTATCCAATATCCACATATCCATCATCCATCTATGCATGCATCTATCCATCCACCATCCATCCACCCNCCACCATCCATCCACCCATCATCCATCTATCCAATATCCACATATCCATCATCCATCTATGCATGCATCTATCCATCCACCATCCATCCACCCATCATCCATCTATCCATTATTCACATATCCATCATCCATCCATCCATGCATCTATCCATCCACCATCCATCCACCCATCATCCATCTATCCATTATCCACATATCCATCATCCATCCATCCATGCATCTATCCATACACCATCCATCCACCCATCATCCATCTATCCAATATCCACATATCCATCATCCATCCATGCATGCATCTATCCATCCACCCATCCATCCTTCCATCATCCATCTATCCAATATCCACATATCCATCATCCATCCATCCATGCATGCATCTATCCATCCACCATCCATCCACCCATCATCCATCTATCCAATATCCACATATCCATCATCCATTCATCCATGCATGCATCTATCCATACACCCTCCATCCATCATCCATCAACCATCCTTCCATTATCTACCTACCAATCCACCATCTATCCATCTATCCACCCATCTATCCACCATCCATCCATCCATCCACCCATCTATCCACCGTCCATCCATCCATCGATCTATCCATCATCCATCCATCACCCATCTATCACACATCCAGCAACCATCCACCCATTAACCACCCACCATCCATATCCATTATCTATACATTCATCATCCATTCATGCATGCATCTATCCACACACCCATCCTTACATCCAGATATCCATTATCCATCCATCCATCATCCACCATCCATCTATCCACCCATCACCCATCCATGTATCCATCTATCCATCATCTACCATCCATCTACTTATCTATCCGTCATTAAACTGTCCAACCATCTGTCCATTCATCCATCCATCTGTCCATTCATCCCTCCATCCTTCCACTTATCCATTCCTCTGTCTCTGGCTTTGCTCCAGGCAAGGAGCATCCAGGAGACAATAAAACCCAGACCTGCCACCCCGAGCCACTGCTCCAGGGCAAGATCCATGACACAAGGCAAGATCCATGACTGAGGCCAACAAGTGCACTCCTGAGTGCCGAGCACAGGGTTGGGGTGAGGGCAAGGCGCAGGAAATCCACTCAGTGGCGCCAGGGCAAGACAGAGCTCTAACACCGCAGACGGACGTTCAGAAGCTAAGATCTGAGAACAGCAAAGCTTCTGGGCATGGATGCCCAAAAGCCTCCAAGTGAGGGCCCAAATACCAGATCCTTCCCAAAGCAGATACAAGCCAAGCAGACTGAGCTAAGCAGAGATGGAAAGAGTTACAGATTGGAGGCCCAGGTATGCTGAATATTTCTTTACATGTTGCTAGGAATGAACTCCCATGGGCTTACAAACCTAGAACAGGAGCATTACTCCATAGCTGGCCACTGCGATAAGGGGTTTACTCTCTATGCAGGCTGAGTGCCCTAATCTGGGGACATCTATGTTCCCACCCCTCTATCCACAGCGAGGAGAGCCACACTCCTGTCCCCTACAGCAGCACCGTGAGTGCCACGCCCACCGTGCCTTCTCAGGGTCCAAGGGGCAGTGGGGTCTTTGCGTGTCCTTGGGTCAGTCCCAAGCCTGGGCCCAGATGCCCTTGTGTGGGCTGGGCGTCGGCCCCCACCTGCCCCTGACCACAGCCCATGTCCGCAGGGAAGCTGCTCCTGCCAGTGTCCCACCCTGGCTGCCCCCAGAAGGCAGGGGAGAGCACAGTGTGGCCTTGACCCCACTCACCTTCCTCTAGCCCCTCCTGGCTGTGGACACCAGTGGCAAACCCCCGGCCTGTGTCCTGTGGCCTGTCCCCACAGGGCTGCTGCATGTGGCACAGGACACACTGCCTGGCTGCTGTTCTGCTGCCATGACAGTTGTGATGGGCTGAGTCAGGATGGAAGGTCCACTGGAGCCCCTGGCAATGCAAGAACATCTGTCCCCTCCTCTGTGACGTCTGAGGGCCGGCACTTACACGGTGGGGCTAGCAGCTTCCTCCGACGCTCCGGCCCACTCTGCCGTGGAGGAGCCTGAGGACCCGGGGCCCACAGTCCCCCCAGGGAGCAGCCCTCAGCCAACGCCTGTCACCGGCGGCAGCTCCCCCTTCCACCCTGGGGAAGACGAGCCGAGGACCGCACCCTGCCCAGCGTCCCCTACGGCTGAGGGGCTGCCCTTGCGGGTGGACAGTGACCAGACCACACAGGGCAACAGGACTCTGACCCCCACCTCCGCTACCATCAGCCCGGACGGCCACGCACAGCAGTGACCGCCGCTTCCCTCGCTTCCGTCCCTTTGTCCGACGCAGGGCCATCCAGGGAAAGCCCAGCTGCCCCCGACTGCGGGTGGCTGCTCTGCGTCCCCAGGCCACGCCCCTGGGGACAGCCCGGACACCTGTCCACACTGAGCTTCCCTCCGCCCCGCCTGCCACGGGGCTCTAGCCACAGCCGTCACTTATCCCCTCTGACTCGTCCCTTCCCTCCCCGCCACCCGGCCTGTCCTGGTGATGCACCACCTCCAGGCACTGCTCCCCTACCCACCCCGAGACCCCACGCCCTAAACACGCCTCGTGCTCGCCCGTCTGCTACTGGGGGCCCCAAATAGGCACCCCTTGTGGTACAATGCACAGTCCATAGAGAGGATGGCCGGGGAGGGCACGTCTGTGCAGGATGGTGGTTTCAGGCCTCAGGAAAGCGGGGTTCCAGGACTCCCCAGGCCCCCGTGAGGAGCCTGGTGGGGCCCTCGAGGGGGGCTGGGCCAGGCAGACGGAGGGAAGTCACCCTTCACTTACAGCAGGGTGGAGTCAACGCTGCCACCTGGCATCTGCCCCCTCCCCTGGGGATAAGCTCTTGACCCTTGACCTCTAGGACCTCAACCTAAAAAGGTGGTGTCCTGCCAGGAGCCAAAGCCCTGCGAAGCTGCTCAGTGAGTGGGAAGCAATGACAACAGGCCCAGGGTTCCTTGCTGCCGAGAGGCAGGCGGCCCCTTGCGCAGCCGGCAGGGGAGGGGAGGCAGCAGGGAGCTCCAGCCCCCAGGGTAGGTGTAGAGCCAGGCCCCTCCCCTGAGGGGTGCAGACTCCCTCGGGGCACCAGGACCCCGTCCCACAGGGACTCGCAGGAGCACCAGACACCCCTGGCTCTGAGCCCCCCCGCCCAGCCAGAGCTGGGTTTGGCTCGTCCTGACCCCGGAGGAGGTCAACCTCCAGCTTAGCCTTCCAGCTGCCTGAGGGCCGCACAGACCATTCACAGCCCAGAGACTGTCCCTTCTCCCTCTAACATAAATGCCCACTGCTGTCCAAGGCAAGGTGCACAATGAGTCCCCCGGGCGAGATGGGCCACCTGTCTGCAGGACCCGTGGGGCCACACAAGGGCCAGGCTGAGAACCGGGCGGGGCAGCGGCATGGGGTGCTCAATGCAGAGGAAGGGCTGAAGGCCAAGGGCGGGCGGTCGGCTGTAGGGGGCAGGCGGAAGGCTCCGTCCAGCCCTGCTACGTGTGGGGCAGCCCCAGGGCCAGGCCAGCAGCTCCTCGGCCTCCCGGCACCGTCACCTGCATAGGTGGACACCCGGGGCCTCCAGCGGAGCAGGCAGCAGATAACCAGATAACCCCGCGTGGTCTGGGGGGTTCCCACGTCTGCACCTGCTTCTCTCTGTGGACGGCAGGACTGGCCACAAGAGGCGGCATCAGGGACCCGGCCCTGACCTGCCCTAACCCCACCGGTGGCCAGAGACCAGTGCCCGGGGGACAACTGTCCTGTGTGTTGGTCAAGGACACCTTGAAGGACCAGGGGACGCCGTCCTGGATGGCAGCACCGGCAGGGCCCGGAGGAATCTGGGGTTCTCCGTGGGAGCCAAGCCAGCCCTGCCCCCCAACACGCCAGGCCCACACGGGAGGCCACGCGAGGCCACGCAGTTGCTCAGCAACCCCCCTGCGCCCCGTGCCGTGATCTAGAAAGGCCTAGGGCATAGAGCTGTTGAGAGCACGTGTGGCAGTGGCTGTGGTGACGGTGGCTGTGGTGGTGGCCTGAGCGCTGCCTCCACTCGATGCGGGGCTCACTCTGCACCAGGAGCGAGCTCGCAGCCAGGCCCAGGAGGCAGGCGCCGTTGCTAATCCCTGAGAAAAGGAAACGCAGGCCCAGGCCGCTCAAGGGCCCGCCGCAGGGCAGGATGCCAGAGCCACGAGGACAGGCAGGACTTCGTGTGTCACCTGTTCGGACGCGCCTGGCAGGGGACTGGCCCGCGCAGCCGTGCTGGGCACAGGGAGCGTCCACTGCTAAATAACGCCGCCACCCAGGGCAGCCACTCTGCCTCAGTCCAGAGCGTCAGAATCAGTTTGTCGATTTTTAAACACCTGGAGCGGCGCTGCTGGTGCGAGCAGCTGATGACCACCCGCCGGTGCCCGGCCGTCCCCGAGGGGCCCTGGGCGTCCGGGGCTGCGATCAGCAGCTCACTTTCGGCAGAGGTCAGCGGCCTGGCCCTGCTGACCTGGGGGCCACTGGGGGGAGTGGAAAAGAAAATCGGGCGCTTGTCTCAGACACTGCGAGGCGTCCTGGGCCCGAGAGATCAGACACCAAAGTTCAGGTTTATTTTTCACCTGCGAAGCGTGGCTGGAAACACAGCCCTGCTGCCGACACCCCGGCAAGTCCTTCCTCCCCGAAGCCAGCGGCCCCGGCGCACTCCCGGCAGCCCGTCACCCACGGAGCAGCCCAGAGCACCGCAGGGCCTGCAAAGCGCCCACAGGAGAAGCGTGGTAACGAGATGCTCGGCCAGCGGCATGGCTCTCGTGTCACACCCATCACAGACTCTGGGTTTCTGTCCTTGAAACGGGGAGGCTATTCCGAGTGCCTGCACTGGATGTGCCGCTGCAACTTCCCAGAGCAGCGTGGATCCGCCCCGTGGACCTCCTCAGCCAGCAGCCCTCGGGGGCACGTGGCTGGGGCCCTGTCTTCTGCCATTATAATCGCACCTGCCTTCCCCGGGCAGTTCGTGGTTTTCCCGCCTGTCCACAGTCCTAATCCCCGATGCTCTGAGTTTGGGAAGCAGGACCTGCCGTGGCCGCACCCACCCAAACCCCAGTGTCACCCGCAACGTGGTGCAGAGGATGGCATAGGACGACAGGGTCTGTCCAGAAACCCACTGGGGACTCTCGCTGTCAAACTCCAGGAGCAAAACAAAGGCCGCTTTAAAATCAGCTCCGGTTTTCACGGCCCGACGTGTGTGTCTCGGGATGCACCTTTGGCAACACGGGACGGCCTCGGGTCAGGGCACCTGTGGACGCCGCCCTTGCCCGGGCTGCTCGGTGGCCTCTCGTGACCGGAGGCCAAGAACGGCAGCACGGGGCGGCCTGCCTGGCACCCCCAGAGCTGAGGCTCCAGGCTTCGCAGACCCCACCTCGGAAAGCAGACGGGGCTGGCCAGAGAAACGGAGCAAGGAGGAAGCCTTCCACCTGCAAGACCGGGGCTTCCCACGGGCGGCACAGTGAGGTCCCTGCGCCCCGCGCTGTGACCAGTCAGCATGTCCTCAGGAAGAAGGCCGTGGCTCCTGCCTGGAGCTGCCCCCAGGCCGCCGCCCCCCAGGCCACAGGGGCCCCCTATTCCGGCCTCAGCTCTTCCTCTGCGAGGCTGAGGAGCCATCCGGCATCCCCCCAAGATCCACCATCCCTCCATCCCAACGTTCATTACTGCGAGGAGGGCAGGGGTGACCCCGCCACACTCGGCATCTGCACCTGCTCTTCCCGCTCCCCAAACGCAGACACCGGCACTCACGCCGCGCCCTTGCTGTCTCCCTGGTGCTCCAGACGAGGCGTCACCTTTCTCAAGGCTTGTCGGCCCCAGAAAAGCCCATTTGGGAGGAGCAGGGGTGACAAGCAGCAGCCCCCAGAACGTGGAGACGCGAGGAGAGGTTCAACGTCTCCCGTCCGCCACGCCGTGGTTCACAGCCAGGCTCCAGGAAGGCCATGGCCACGAGGGGGTCACTGGCGGGGTCACGGGGCAAAGGCTGGTCGAGTCGTCCGGCTCGTCTCGGGGAGGGGCCTCTGCCCCCGGGACCCTGGCTGTCCACTCCGGAGCAAGGCCACCTGCAGACAGGAGCAGGCGCCCACGGTGCTCGCTAAGGGCCGGAGTTGGAGCCACGCTTCCCGCCGGGGCCACGTCCCAGCTTCTCTGTCCTCACCAGCTCCGGGAGGATTCACGGCAGGGGCAGTCCTGGTGGCCCCACCGGAGCGTCCACTGTCTGGCCGGCTCAGGCCGCCGTAACAAGGCACCGCGGGCAGGCGGCTTCAACAGCCGACATTTGAGCTTCACTGACCTGGAGGTGGGACGTGCGAGATCGAGGTGCTGGCGATTCCGATCCAGGCCGAGGCCTTACCACGGCGTCCCCGTGCAGCGGGAGGGCAGGGCAAGGCCAGGGCGAGGCCAGGGCGAGGCCGAGAGAGGAAGCGGACACCCAGGAAGGGCACTGATGCCATCGTGGGACTTCAGCCGCACAACCTAAGTCAGCTCCCCAAGGCCCCGCCTCCAAGTGCCATTACGTCTGGGGACATTTGAACTTACACATTCAGTACACGGCAGCCATGCAAAGTAAATCTTCAACCGGGCACCTGCCCACCCCATGTCCTGCTCGCCTGGCGCCCTGGGGCACATGGCGGCATCTCTCCGACCCTCCCGAACCGCCAGCCCTCCCACTGCGTGGGTTTGGGTCATGCCCCTCCCAACCCGGCTCCCCAGCCGATGGCCTCTCGCTGGCCCACGTCTCCACAGTTCAAGTCTCCCAGCGGCCACAGGTGGAAGACGCCTGGGACAGGCTTCCTGGTTGCCTGACGAATACACAAAGGCAGGAACAGAGAGAGACTCCTGCCCAGACCTCCCCGCTCGGAGTGCCTCCCCACGCTGGCCACCACCACAGCTGCAGAGAGCGCGGCAGGCGTGCGCAGGGACCCGACTCCACTTAGCAACCTCCTCGCCGCGCCCCCTGGGCGGTCTGCTCCAAGGGCGCAAGGGACCGTGGGCTCCAAGGCCCCCACAGGTGCCACGGCCATTAAAACTCATTATGTCACCTCCAGGGAGGGGACACATTCGAAACCAAGGTCTAATTTGTCCACGCGTAAAACGCGAGGCGTTTAAGAAGCACCCAGGGCGAGCGGCAGACGCGCGTGTGCCGCGGAAGCGCAGAGGGCGATTTGCCGGCTCCACAAATTGCACATAAGCTCGCATCGGGATGCAGCCGCAGAGAGCCGCGGCGCGGTAATGACTGCATTGGGATGTCGCCACGGAGGCAGGGAATGAGAAGGAGAGGCGCGGGCCTGGCGAGTCCCCCACCTGGGAGCCCCCTCACCCTCTCCCCAGGAGTGTGGACTCGCCCCCCTCTCCCGAGGGCGGAATCTGCTGGAAATGGGGCCGGGAAGGAGGTCGGCTCCCTCCCTCCCCGCAAACAGCGCCTGACACCGCCTGCTAAGGGAAGGCTCCGGAAGGGGCTCCGTGGCGACCGGACTTTGCTAAGACAGTTTGGGGGTGACTCTTCCGCCGGGGAGTGGCGGGAGGAGTCCGCGGTTCGGGACCTGCGCCGCCAGGGCCGGGTGACGTGTAGGAAGGGCCCCCCGGAGCCAGGCTCCCACACGGCCTCCCTGCTGTCTTGCCGCCACGGCACTGCACCGAGACTGGCGGCTTGAACGGCAGACTCCTTTCTCAGGGTCCGGGAGCCCAGAGGTCTGAGATCGAGGCACCCAGGGCTGGTGCCCCCCGAGGCCCCTCTCCTTGGCGTGCAGACGGTGTCTTCTCCTTGTGTCTTCCAGTGGTTGTCCCTCTGGGCCTCTCTGTGACCTAATCTCTCCTTACAAGGACTCCAGTCCTACTGGCTCAGGGCCCACCCCCATGACCTCGTTTAATCTTAATCAGTTCTTTGTTTGAAGGCCCCGTCCCCAAGTGCGGTCACGTTCTGAGGTCCTGGGGCGAGGACCTCAACATGCAGGTTTGAGGACAGTTCAGCCCACAGCACACCGTGGGTGCTGTGTGCATCCCTGCTCCCCGTGGGCGGTCCCAGTGGACGCCGGCGGTCACCATGCCGGCTCTGCTGGTGGTCGTCTTTCCTCTGCACGAGTGTCCCCTTCTGCCTCCTCCCCGGGCTGAGCAGGAGGGGTGTGCACGGCCCAGCGGGTCGGGGAGTGCTGCTGTCAGGCACTGCAGGCCTCACGGAAGGACTGGGCAGGGCCCCCGAGGGGCCGTGGGAGGCCTGCGATGGTGTGGGTGTCAGGGTGTCCGTGCCGGCTTCTCTGCAGAGCCCACTCAGCTGTGCGCTCGATCACCTCACATTCACGGAGTCCACACTGGGCTTGGGGAGGGGGTGCCCTGGCAGAATCCAGCCCCCCTGGGAGAGAGCGGGAGGTCCAGCTGGGAGACACGGGCTGGTCCAAGCACGTCCACCTCGTGGATGTGGTCAGGGCTCCAGGGGAGACGGCCAGGCAACGGGCAGCAGGGTGTGACCATGGACAGAAGATATCACCAGAGCCCGCTCCTGACTCCACGCCCTTCTGGAGCATTCCAACGGGACATGCAGGAGTCCAGAAACCACCAGTGGAATGGCCGGCGGCAGAATCCAGGTGTCCAGGGTCCCAGGCCAGCTGCCTTCCCCCCTCTGTCCTGCACCAGCGGACATGAATGAGGCCTTCACAGCAAATCCACCGCCCCAGCTCCCGCTCAGCAGACTTAGGCACAAGGACGGGCGGGGTGGGGACCCCTGGCACACCCTGATGCCACCGCTCTGCACCGGCCCAGCAGCCCTGTCAGCACAGCCGCTGGCAGCTCAGGAGGGTCCAATAGCGGGAAACCAAGTCTCTGGGCTCCGAGGAAGTGGAATGGGGGGGGGGAGGCAGAGACTGAAGCCACAGTCTGAAGCATCCCAGGCCAAACCCTAAAACGAGGCCCCCTTCAGCAGCACGTGGCAGCCAGGGCTGGCTGGCTGGGGGGGGTGGTCAGGCCACAGGTCCCCAGGTAAAGGGAGGTGGTCCCTGCTTCCCTGCCTGGGGGGTGTCCCTGGGAGCAGCCTCAGTGGCACCAACGTCCCTGCCTGCCTTGCTCCCGCTCGGGGTCTGTCTGTCTGCGGGAACCGCTTGGTCTTGTCCGTGGTCCCGTCACACCTGCTCAGACCTGCTGGGAGCCAAGCCCCGCCCCCCAGCCCATGGATCCCGAGCTCCTGCCTCTTCCCCGGCTCCGGGTGGCCGTCCGTCCCCAGCTTCCGTTGACAAAGAGAAGGTGCTCCCCGCGTGGGCCTGCGGGAGCAGAGCCCCTCCCCGGGCGAATGCAGATGGCAGAGGCTGATTTAAATAAATCTATTAATTATCCGCAGCTTAGCATGCGTGTGTATGTGTGTAAGCTGCAGCTCCTAAATAATGTGATTTCAAAGCCTCAGCATCTATTACATTTAATTACTTCTCCCTGCGGTGCGCGGGATCGAGACGCAGCCGCCGCCGCCGCGCCAGTCCCAGGAGCCCCGAGAACCCGGAGGGGCTGCTCCGCGGGAGGGGCCGGCCGGGGGCCCAGAGGCGCTGCCAGCGCAGGGCTGAGCGAGTCCCCGAGGGACCCGCCTCTCCTCCCGGGACACACCCAGCCCCCCTGCCCCGCGCTGCAGAAAACAGCGGCGTCACATCCACGGGCGGCCGAGGGGCTCTCGGAAACTACCCGTACCCAATGTCCCCTCGAGGGGCAGGTGTCAGGGTCTGGGGTCTCAGCCAGGACCCCGGCTCCCAAGGTCACCTGTGGACCCCACCCAAGCGCCACAGGGAGGGAGGGAGGGAGGCCAGGAGATGAATGGCAGTGGCCAAGGTGGGGCAGGCGGTAGGGCCCCCACCCCTCGGGCACCCAGCGGAGGCCACGCCAGCCCCGCTCAGCGGCTGGAGGTAATTCCAGGGTGCAGCCCCGGGCAATCTCCCGGACCGGCTTCGTCAGCTGCAGCCTGAGGGCTGGGACCAGGTCGCCCCAGCGAAGTGCCGGCCCCAGGCCCTGTGGGTGACATGGGTCACCGGCTGCAGGAGACCTCAGACGCCAGGGTGCCCGCGTCACGGGGGGGCACCCAGGCGTAGCCGCAAACTCGGTGTTCTCGAATTTCCCTGTTCTCCTCTCCGGCTCCTCCATCAAAGCCCCGCACCTGTGCAGCCTCCGGCCCTCTTGCACGTCTCCTGCGGGACAGTGAGGAAGGCCAGGGAGGAAACCCTGAAGTTGCTCGGGAAGGACACGCCCTCCCCATGTCCCTCTCCGGGGAGGGTCTGGGCCCCACCGGCACCAGGGGGACGGGGAGGCTCGGCCGGGTCTGCTAGGGGGATGACGGGGCACTCAGAGGTCAAAGGAAATGGGGGGAGCACGGGCCGGACGCCCCGAAGTGGCCACACGGCCCAGGAGGTGTGCAGACGACACAACCAGCCCTGTGCCACCCGCCAGCGCCGTCCCTTCATCCACCCGCTCCCCCGGGCCCTCTGCCCTCGCAGCCCCCGTCCCCATGTGCCAGGCCCAGGCTGGCTGCCGAGGACACTGCAGAGAGTGAGGCAGGGCAGGGCCTGGGGCTCGTGGCCCTGTGATGGGGTCCCCTGTCCTCCTCCTGCCCCTGCTGAGATGCCAGTGAGAGAGTGTCCCTCTCCTGCCTCCGCCCCGGGACCCCAGGGTCCCAGACTCAGTGGCCACACTGCCGTCCTCCCCCCCGTGCCCTGTCCAGTGACTCTCGAGGACACGGAGTGGCCGCCCCATGCGGGCTTGGGGGAGCCCCTCTCTGCCTCATTGTCTCTGCAGGGACAAACCTGCATACCCCCACGTCTGGGAAAGTGAGGCCCATGGCTGTGTAAAACCAACACCCCCAGGAGAGGATTATAGGTTTGAAGACCATCTCAGCATTTAATAATTTTTAAATTATATTTCAGACACCTGGGAAATTTTGAAATAATAATAATTTGGAGGTCTAATCTGTTAAAACAATAGCTTTTAATATTCATTTGTTACTGGCAATAAATGGCCATAATAATTCGATGATTAAGCTGCTGTGACCTTCATTGAACCTTAACAATTCTCATTTGCATTCTCATTAAAATGACAGTTTCAGTCCCATTCTTTGAAATCCGCAATACTCCTCCTTTCCAGAATTTCCAAAGCCTCCCTAAAGAGTAATTAACTCATGTGATTAAAAATGTAATATGTTGGGAACATTTTTTTTTTTTACTTTATGAAGGTACCAGGTTAAAAGTTTTAATATGCACTATATTAATCATAAATCATTTTGATTAAAAAAACTTACGGAAAGGGAAGTAAATGGGAAAGCTTCATTGTCAATGTTGGATTATGATAATTTCTTTCCTACCCTAATTTTTATTAATGGGAAAAAATGATGGGCGAAACTAGCCTGTCAAACTCCGGCACCTTCGGGGAGCCGGCGGCCCAGACTCCCGGGGCATTTCCTGGAGACGCCGCCCTGCCGCGAGCCCTGTCTGCCCGCCCTGAGGACGCCTCGCCCGGCCCTCCGGGGACCCAGCAGGCCTGGGTGGGAGGTGAGCTCTTGTAACGGCCCGCAAGGACAGGGCTGGGAGCGGGAGCCAGATGGAGAGGAAGCTGTTGTACGTCCTTTTCCACCCTGGAGGAATGTCCTCACCTTCTTTGATGCTCTCTTTCGGGGCACAGTGGCCTGGACAAGCGCAAGTGTCCACACCGGGCAGGCCGAGGGTGTCCACCTGTGAGCATCACATGTGCTCTGGGGCCACGTTCTCAGCCAGACTCGGGGCCAGCCCTGACCTGCCCTCTGAGCAAGAAGCTGCCAGGAGTGTACAGAGCCGGGCCCGGGCAGGCCAGAGTCCGGCGGCCAGGTAGGGGACACCACCCAGCCAGACTGAGAGCCCTGTGGGTGGGGCCCGGCCTGCACCTTGGTGGGCGCAGATGTGAGTCTGGGACAGGACAGGAACCTTCCAGAGTGTGGTTCCTGCCACCTCGCCCTGGAAGGGGAGCAGGCCCACAGGCCCTGTGATCCGCCCCAACACTGGTCCCGAGTGCCCCGCCCTCTTCCACCTGGCTGCGTCTGAATGCTCAGGTCACCTGGCAGACTCAGGACTCCTGTGACCCCGACCTCCTCCTAGGTGCCTGGTGTGCAGCCAGGGGGGCCTGAGCGTCCGTTGGACCCTCCCTCCAACCTACTCCAGGGTGCCCAGGCACCTCAGGAGGGTCTGTCCTTGCTCAAGGTTGTGAGGATGTAGCCGGGAACAG
This sequence comes from Mirza zaza, assembly GCA_008750895.1. Classification (NCBI taxonomy): domain Eukaryota; kingdom Metazoa; phylum Chordata; class Mammalia; order Primates; family Cheirogaleidae; genus Mirza; species Mirza zaza. Next base: position 46,440 of record VSMD01043830.1, read on the forward strand.
GGCTGAGCCGGCACGAATTTGCTCAGTCTGGAACGCAGCACCAGGGCCTGGGAACCCCACAGGACACAGCTGCAGGAGAGTGTGGGGCAGCTACCAGCCGGGTCAGGGTGGTCCTGGGTGGTGCTTCCCGGAGGAGGCGGCATTTGAGGGATGCCGGGACTGCACAAGTCATGAAGATATCTAGGAAGGAGCATTCCAGATGCAGGCAGCAGCAGGGCCTGAGCTGGGGGGGTTCGGGGCATGGTGGTAGGGACTTGTGGGATCAACTAGGGGCTTGGCATGGCAGGGTGAAAAATTGAATGAACGAATGAATTAATGAAGGCATGAGGGGCAGGCAGGCCAGCCTCTGGCTGTGAGCAGGTGGACGGGCAGGGCTCAGCCCCCACAGGCCAGCCCCAGGGCTCCCCCTCGGGACATCCTGCAGGCCACAAGCCCCGGGCTGCCCACCCAGGCCCAGCGCCAGTGCCGGCTCCCGGCCCCCTGCTCCGGGCGAGCCTGGAGGCCCCGGGTGGGCACGACCTGAGCCTCTCCCGCTCCTCCCCGGAGCCCGGCCGGGCCCCTCCGAGGATGACAAATATTTGTTTAAGGTTTTGCCGAGTGTCAGTGTGATAAACGGACCCTTGACAAAATCAATGCGTCAAGTAGGCCCAGTTAATCTTCGGGGGCCTCCGAGGGGCTGCCCCGCTCTGCCCGCAACTCGGGGCCCCGCGGGGGCCGGCGGTGATCGAGCCGGGCGGGCAGAGGCGGGACAAGGCTGCGGGCCACCAGGCCTGGGAAGGCGCAGGCAGGGTCCTGACCAGGGCGGGGAGCCGCCTGCCCCGTGGGGCCTGCCGGGACAGGAGAGAGAACGGCCGAGTTCGTGGGGGCTGCCCGCAGGCCGCCCTCCCGTTCAGCCCCCGCTAGGCCGTCAGAGGGTTTGTGTCCTGAACAAGAGGCCACTCCGGTTTCCCGAGGGCTCAAAGCCAACTCGTCCTTTCCCTCCTCAAGGAAGAACTTCTGCGCTGCGCCCGGGACACCCTCCCCACCCCGAGCGAGGTGCACCCTGGCCAGCGGTGCCTCCGTGGGAGGGCCTCCCCGGTGGTCCCAGGAAACCACGAGACGTGGTTCACGGTGACCGGGCTGGCACCAGCCACACGGCGGGGGTGGGGCACGACACCGGAGGGAGCATTTCCAGATGGAGACGCGGACAGGACAGAACCTCTGGTCCCAGTGGGCGACGGGGCCAGCTCTGCCCCCGCGCCAGCCTTGTGCCGTCCCGCATCAGATTTCCACGGCGACCCCGCCCCCTCCACAGCCCCGGAAGCTCCTCATTGGATCTAGAAACTCTGCCACCCACAGCTGCCACGCGCACGCTTCCCGGCGGGGGGGCTCGGGGCGGCAGGTGGGGCCTTGGCCTCCAGGGCCGCGGTGGGGCGGTGGCCGGTTCCCCTGGACGAGGGCTTAAGGCGGGGGAGGGGAAAGCAGGTGCGTGTGGGGGGGTCCCGCGTGGCTGGCGTCTCCCTGCCTGCTCCCGCCTGCTAAGACGCCGCGTGCCGGGAGGAAGATGCAAGGGCGCCGCCCGCCCCGCCCCCAGCGCGCATGATTACACACACGCACCCCTCAGCGAAAACTCTGGTGACACGGCCAACCCGTCTATATTTAGAGCTGAACTTTAAGTCAAATATCAAGGAGTTCGGGAGCAGAATTCCTGATGGGCCGGGCTCTCCCTCGGCATGTGCTCGGAAAGCTGCGGAACCTGCTCTCTCGGGCCGCCGCCTGGGGGGCTTTCGCCAAGAGGAGAGGAGACAGGCCTGTCCTCGGCGCTCTCTGAGGCCAGCACGGGGCGGGCACCAGCCACGGCCTCGCCAGGCCTCCGGGTCGGGGCTGGGACGCACGGCCCGCGGGCACCCTGGCTCCCGGCCGGCTGGCCTTAGGCGCCCAGGCCCCCTGGGAGGCTGGGCTGAGTGAGCAGTCCTCGGGGTGGGCGTGCTGTCAGGCGCCGCACTCTTACCGGGCTCACCTCCTGCTCGCTGAGACACCACAGGCAGGGACCCCGCGGTTGTTCCTCGGTGGGACGCCGAAGGCTTGAATGACGCTCCCCTGGGGTGCGCTCGGGGCAGCCTCCCGCAGGGAGGGGACACCAGACCTGCACGCCCCACAAGGGAGGTGATGCCTCACGGTGGGACAACATGCCATCCCAGGCAGGCACGGCGCCTACAATCGAGGGAACAACAACACAGTGTTTCCTGCCCCACCCCACCCCGGGGAACACAGAAATCAGTGACCCACATGGCTCCGTGCACAGGTTTGACCTGAGTCCTGGACGTACCTGGGAGTGACAAGGTCAGAGAAGGCAACTTGGAGCCCAGACACCAGTGGGTCAGAGGAGGAAGCCCCGGTCCAGGACCCGCCTCGCCCATGCACCCCCCCACGCCCGACCACCTGCGTGGCCCCAGCCCCCTGGGAAGGCAGACGCCCCCGACAGGCTCCCCGACCTGTGGCCTGGCAGACGCCACGACCCGCCCAGCCGCCCTCGCTCCCCAGGCTCAGCCGAGACCTCAGGGCCCTCCCCAGAGAGCCGGCGGGCTGGGCGATTTCTCTCCGGTGACCGTCCAGAGAGAAGGCAGGCAGAGAAACGGGATCGTGAATCCTGCGCTCGGCTAAAAGAGCGAGACTCATGCAGCTGAGAAAGGATCATGTGTGTTTCTCTTCATGCTTCCACTTAGGAGAAAATTCATAACGAAACTGACGGTGTCATTTGATGCCAACCAGTTTACATTTTACATCTGAAAGCTCTTCTTCGGGCCAATTCCATCTCTGTAAAGAATTTCTCCGTGGCCGCAAGGTTCTTTGCAGCAATGGTGTGATGGCGCCACACAAACTCGTGCCCAGTAGACGACAGGCCAGCACCAGGCCAAGCATTTACTCAGCGCTGCCGTGCGCCGGGTGCCAGCGGGGACAGGACTGAAGGAGGCGGGGACTTCCCCAGCAGTGGGTGACCGCTGAGAAAACACTCCCCAGCTACGTTCGCTGACACTGGGCTGTTTCACCCTGTGGCTGCTTCAGCCAAGGTGACTTTGGTGACCTGCGGGTGCAGAGAGTGACACGCATCTGAGTCGCGCCTGCCCCATGGGGCGCCCCGTGAGCCCAGCCCATATCCTGGACCCCGGTCTGAGATCAGCAAAGTCCGGGCCAGTCCACACTCCTGCCTGGAGCTGGGAGCAGGGAGCTGGGCTGTGTGTGGCCCGGCTGCAGCTGCCCCACGACTTCCAGTGGCTTCGTGGACCAACCGCGTTTCTGGTTTGTTAGACGGCGTTTTGTGGCAATGGCTGATAGAATCAGGCACTTAATTCCCAAAATGCATAGACTGCTTGAGAATCCAAGCGGTGACCTGAGGAATACGGCTAGTTACGGCCACTTCCACTGCCCACGGTGCGCAGGGCCAGAGGGCAGGGAGAGACGGCGTGGCCAGGAGAGTCAGGGGAGCTTTTGGGAACTTGGCTGCACGTGGCATTTCCAGCCACGTCCTCACTGCATTGACTTGTGAGAACAGGCGGCTCTACGGGGGACCCCCAGGCCGGTGCCGGCCACAGGGGGCTTTGCAGCCCCTGCCAAGGCGGGGCGCCCACCGGGGGTCCCGGGGCCTTAGCCAGCCCAGCTGTGACAGCGGCAGCCACACCTGTCAGGGCGGGGGCTCCAGGGTCACCGCTGTGCTTCTAGGATGTGGGGAGACGCGGGAAGGCAGGCCAGACAGCAAGGGCAGCACAGGGCCGGGGCTCGCGGTGGGGTTCCCATGATGTCTGCCGTGTCCGAGTCCTGCTGACCAGCCGTGGACCGCTGGGCTCTCTAGTCAACACTGACCTTTTTCAGACTCCTCCACTGGTAACACGAGATGAGGAGGACACACCTTAGAGCAACAGTTTTCAAATGCAAGCCCTGGAGAGCGGTGGGGAAACCGAGGCACACCCTACAGCTTCTTACTCAGCAGGTCGTGGCAGGGCTGGAATATATGGATTTCTAAAGTGTCCCCAGGCCTGATCGTGTCACCGGGACCCCACCATGGGAGCCACTGGCTTAGAAGGCCACTGTGGCAGTTCCACCGGACGCGTCTGGGGCGTGGGGAGCAGGCACCTGCACGCGGGGGGAGGCCGGAGCGTGAGCCGCTGTCGCAATTGCCACGGTCACTGCACAGGGAACGGCGTCCCCACCGCTCAGGCGCCAGCCCAGCACCCTGCGCAGCACCCTGCCCAGCACCCTTCCCAGCACCCCTGCCCAGCACCCCTGCCCAGCACCCTGCCCAGCACCCTGTCCATCAACCATGCCCAGCACCCTGCCCAGCACCCTTCCCAGCACCCTGCCCAGCACCCTGTCCATCAACTATGCCCAGCACCCTGCCCAGCACCCTTCCCAGCAACACTGCCCAGCACCCTGCCCAGCAACACTGCCCAGCACCCTGTCCATCAACCATGCCCAGCACCCTGCCCAGCACCCTTCCCAGCAACACTGCCCAGCACCCTGCCCAGCAACCATGCCCAGCACCCTGCCCAGCACCCTTCCCAGCAACACTGCCCAGCATTCTGTCTATCAACCATGCCCAGCAACCGTGACAAAACCCTGTCCAGCACCCCTGCCCAGCACACCTGCCTAGCACCCTGTCCAGCACCCCTGCACAGCACCCTGTCCAACAACTCTGCCCAGCACCCTGTCCAGCACCCTGCCCAACACCCTGCCCAGCACCCCGTCCAGCACC
>VSMD01043835.1:0-63021 GCA_008750895.1 Mirza zaza
CCACTTAGGTGTTGATCTGTTAATACCAATTTGCTGGTGAGTACGTGTGGTGCTTGTTTTTCCATTCTTGAGATACTTCACTTAGTAGAATGGGTTCTAGCTGTATCCAGGAATATACAAGAGGTGCTATATCACCATTGTTTTTTAAAGCTGAGTAGTATTCCATGGTATACATATACCACATTTTATTAATCCACTCATGAATTGATGGGCACTTGGGTTGTTTCCATAGCTTTGCAATTGTGAATTGTGTTGCTATAAACATTCGAGTGCAGATGTCTTTTTCATAAAGTGACTTTTGATCTTTTGGGTAGATGCCCAGTAGTGGAATTGCTGGATCAAATGGTAGTTCTACTTGTATTGCGATACCTCAAAGTGTAGTGTTTTGATACTATATTCTGGAGGTAAGTGTGATAGACTGTGCCCCTCTACGGAATATAGATGAGTGAGTTTTTGAAGAGTTAGAGGCTCTTGTGTTTAAAGTGTTCAGGGCAGGTGGTGAGACTGAGTAGCATGTATTGACATAGGATATTTCTCTGCATCTATCAGGATTTAGTAACCAACGTAGGCATTTTTAAAAACTTACATACTGCACCCCCTAAATATATTGAAATAATAAAAGCACATTTCAATAAATATCATCAAACATGAGAATAAATTTTTTAAAAACTTTATTACTTGTGCAAGTAAGCAAGGAAAGGTAACACTAAAAAGAGAAAAGAAAGTATGTGTTTTCCTGAGTTCCACTGCACAAAACTAAGAAGACAGCTGTCCCTTTCCTTTTTGCACTGGTAGGTATGACACCGGCCTTCACACTGGTCTGCCGAGGCGGAAAGGAGGGCGGTTGCAGAGACTCCCGGGATGCAGGGCAGGGTGGGTGCCAAGGACAGTGCTTCCCCCAGCAGCCGCTCCGTCCCCTTCCCACCCAGCGCTGCCTCTGAAGCCCAGGTCTGGGGACGGGGTGAGGTGGGGAGGGACGTGAGGCTGGTCCTGAGCGGCCCTCACGGTGCTGTGGGCTCTGACTTGGGAAGCATTCCCTTACTCCTCATGTGTTCGGTTTTATCCTTTGAGTACCGTGTTAGTGTCCCGGGGCTGTCTTGACTACCGTGTTTCCCCGAAAATAAGACCTACCCATAAAATAAGCCCTAGCAGGATTTCTAAGCATGTGCGCAATAGAAGCCCTACCCTGAAAATAAGCCCTAGGGGCGGGCGTGGCTAGTGTGTGCACAACCCATGCATTTCCTCGAGGAGCAGTAAAGACGTCGAACAGCCCTTCTCATCTGCCCCATGGTGACAGCTACTATCCCAGAGGTGACCGGAAAGGTGCGGGCAGCCCCACCAACAAGGCCGGCTCCCCATGTCAGGTCCTGGCCACCCTGTGCGTGCTGCAAGCTGAGGCTTTGAGGGGAAAATAACACATCCCCTGAAAATAAGCCCTAGGGTGTCTTCCTGAGGAAAAATAAATATAAGACCTTGTCTTATTTTCAGGGAAACACGGTACCTAACACAAACTGGGTGGCTTAAACAACAGTCGTCTATCCACCATGGTTACGGAGGCTGAGCAAGTGTCCGTAGGGCCACACTGCCCCACCCCAACCCTCCGAGGCTATGGGCAGAGCCTTCCCTGCCTCCTCCAGTTCCGGTCGCGCCAGCCGTCCTGGGTGTTCCTCAACTTGTAGAGGCATCACTGTAATCTCTGCCTTTGTTGTCACCTGAGATGTGGATCCTAGTCCCAAAAGACAATCTCGAATGCCATAATCCCAAGTGTTGAAATCCCGAAAGATCAAAATCTCTAAGGTCTAAAATCCATAATGTCTGAGATCCTAAAAATCACAATTGCAGGATAATTGTGTCATGTTAGGCGGAACTATCACCTTGGCTTCTAAAAGTGAATTTCAAGGTGTTACCAATAAAATTTGTCGTTTTTCCATCCACCCCAACGCTTTTGGCAGAAAACCCAGATGAGTGGATTGGCCATGTGATACGGCAACAATGAAAACTTCTGTTTAAAAATGTGTTGTTTGCCTGCGCAGGCCTTCCTTCCAGCTGATGACTCTCCAGGAAATTTTAATGAATTAAAGCCACAGTTGCCTGAAGAAGCCAGCAAAGTTATTGACTGGTTTGAAAATAATTGTGTGCAGAGTGAGAAAAGAAGACGCTTATGCAACAATGTTGCTGTTTTGTCCCTAGCGTTGTTTCTGCCGGTCTGTATATGAGTGTGTGCAGAGTGCATTTTCATGTACCCAAAACAGAGTAGAAGCATAGCACAGAAGATGGGAAAATTGAACAGGGAGTGCTCACGTTGGTGAGCAATGAGAATTGAGACCATGCTGTGAGACAGATCTGAAATGGCTGGTGGCATTTATGCCTGTGGAGGGCCACTGGGCACATGAGATGGGGGTGAGCAGAATGCTTGACATATATTGCGATCCAGGAGGAAGTAGGGGTTAACTTTCTCCTCAGTGCCAGGAGGGCTAGAAGAATGAAATAGACTCTCTCTTCATCTCCCCGTCTGTCCCTCCACCACTCCCCAGAGCTGGACTCTGAGTCTAGGAGGAAGGAATTGTGTACAGTAGAAGCTCATGGATACCAACATGTAAAGAAGATCCTAGTTCCTGAAAAATAGTAGAAAATTAATGTTTGTTAAAACCAAAGACTACAGAATATGAATTTCCACCATCTCCTTTAGATGCTCCTTGGAGCTTCAGTTAGACTTTGCTATGTAGTAACCGCACTGAAATGAAGAGTTTCCTCATGATTCTGTAGGTGGACTGAGCAGTTCTTCTAATGGCTTGAAGTTGCTCATGCAACTGTTACCTTATGGTGGCAAAGCTTGGGTGGAGGGTCTAAGATGGTCTCACCCACAGGCCACAGTGCTGGCTGTAGGCTGGGTCTCCACTCTATTTGGTCTCCTAGCAGTCATTAGTCTAGCCCAGAAATTTCTTAGGTGGTTTCAGAGTATTCCTGTGGACAAAGCTGGAAGCCGCAGGGTCTCTTGGGACCTACATTCTGTCACTCAAAGAATGCCACTCCCACCTCATTTTGCTGATCAGAGAAAGCCATTAGGCCAACTGAGATTTAAGGGTAGGGAAGGAGACTCTGCTTCTTATGGAAGTAGTTGTAAAATATTGTAGTCATGTTTTTAAATCTACCTTAGTCCATCCTCTAGCAACTATTAATTATATTTCTACCATGTGCAAAATATGCTTCCTCCTTGTCCCCAAAGTCTTGTCTCATTAGAACATCAGGCTCAGACTTAAATTACAAGGTGTCCTCACTTAAATTAGGGCCAGTTGAAGATTCTTTGGAGTGCTTTCTATTGATGTAGAGACCTGTGACCAGAAAAGACAAGTTATCTGGTTACGTTCCCCTCCAACATGCAACGGAGACAGTGTCCCAGGGTGGGTTTCCTGGGAAGCAGACACGGAGACGGTGTTGAGCATGCAGGATGATCACAGTGTGTGCAAAGGAGGGACATGAAGCAAAATGGGGCAGGAGGAGAAATCAAGCTGCAGTGTCCATGCCTCAATCTTAGGGGACAACAGGAGTCCTGATGCTGAGCTGGCCTGGAAGAGTTGTTCCACACGGGATGGAATCTCTGGCCTTTGCACACTTGCTCTCCAGTCACGGGCTGTGAGCAGCGCTGGGGAGAGAGAGTATGGCCTTGGCTGAGGCAGTTCTCTGTAGGTGTGGCATTACCTGGGGGTGAGTGCTGAAGGCTGGTTGCTGACAACACTCCCTGCAGCTGGGACATCAGGGGCCCAGAGTGTGTGTCTGCAGCCACCACAGACATGGAGAGCATAACAGTGACAGTCACTCCCTTCTCCAAAGGGGGGAAATGAAAAGCGCATAGTGGTCACTGTGGTCTGAGCCGCAGCTGGGCACATGCTGAAATCCAGTTCTCTAATCCAGGCAGGGCATATTCCTTAATGAAGGCCTGGCTCTAGTCCTTGGGCCTGCTCCTCTAGCTCCTGTTTTCTGATGCCATTGGGTCCCTCTCAGGCTTTTTGCTCTACCTATTGACAGGACTTTCTTTTTCCACAAGAACTCTCCCTTGTTTGCTGATCATTAGCTCCCTCTGCCTACAGGAATTTGAGCATCCAGAGCTCCTTTTCACTTGACTGTCTCTTCTTTTTTGTGCAAACTAGTGTTTTCACAAGCACAATTCCCTTAAAAACCTTGTGGATTTCCTCTGAATCTGATAAGTACTTACTGCATGTCCTAAAAGGCATACTTTTTGAGAAGGTTTTCCTCCTCTTTGGGCTTTGTGTGAGACTGCTGTGGGCCAATACACTTAAGATTATTAGATGCTTTAAATCCCTTATGTCCAGCTGAGAGGGTCTACCTAGCACTGCCTTAGATATTTCACAGGCTTGACATCCATATTCTTGATTTGATCTTTGACTTCAGACCTCATCTCACTTTGAGAATATTTTACCATTTTATTTTCAAATCTAGGAAACTCTTGGCTATAAGTTTCCTCAAAATTCTACGTGAAAGCTGAACATTTCTTCTTAGGTTTATATCTTTCTTCTCATACTTTATCCTTCATAGCCAGAAGAAACCTGTTGGTACTGTCAACATCCTCCTTGGGTATCTCCGTCACCAGGCCCACACGATTATTAGGCACACTTTGTCACCTTCTGAACTACTGCAGGTGATGGTTTCCCCAACAGGTCCACTGTTACATAAAACAGTTCCCTTTCTCTTCAGCCTCTAGCAGCCCCATCAAGCCTAAAGCTGATGCCACATGTCTTAGGCTTTTGTCATGGGAGCACCAGCTTCGGGCACTCATTTATACTGGTTAGGCTTCCCTTCATACCAAATCTCCACAGTATTCAATGGCTCGAATCAATTTATGTCTCATAATTTGGCGGGTTGACTGGGCCATTCTACTGGCCCTGCCTGGAGGCTGTAAAAGAAAAATTTTGTCCCAGGCATTTGTTAAAAATATCAAGACAGATTTTACTTAGACTAGTGCAGTGGGGAAAAGACACTCCAATGTAATGACACTCGATTCCACCAAAACAAAAGGTGAGAGGCTAAATGCCGGGGTTGCTAAGGGAAGGGCCCCGGGGGCAGTAGTTGATCAATGTGATCAGGCATCTGTGTTTGCCAGCCCAAATCACCGACCAGCTCTGCTGTGGTTTCAAGGTGCCCCCCAAAGTTCATGTATTGAAAACTTAAATCGCCAAAGCCATAGTGTGGAGAAGTGGGACCTTGAAGAGGTCAGGAGGCCTCACTCTCATGCACGGGTTCATCCATTATCTTGGAAGTGGGTGAGTCATCCCAGGAGTGGGCTCCTGATCAAAGGAGGAGTTCCACCTTCTTCCTCTCACACATTCTGTCGGGCCATGCGGTGGCTTCTGCCATGCTACGTGCAGCAAGAAGGTCCTCACGAGATGCGGTCTCTCAGTCCTGGACTGGCCAGCCTCCAGAGCCCGGAGCCGAATACACTCCTGCTGTTATAACTTACATCCGCAGTATTCTGCTATAGCAGCACACAGACAGACTGAGGGAGACAGGCAGAAAGACCCCTATGTTTATTAATGACAATTGCATTTCAAAGAGATGGCCCCAGGTCCTTGAGAAAGGCATTCCCGCTGGAAAAGCTACATCTCAAAAGGACAGAGAAAAGATTTGCAACTGCAAGTTTCTTACAGCAAGCGGCTCTGAGGAAAGGGAGATCATGCCTGTAGTGCAGCCTTGGCAGGATCAAGCCGCTTGTTCTTCTGGCAGATTGAACCTTCCCAGGAAGAGCTCACAGGGGCTGCGGTTGTCATCCTGGGGGTGCGGATTCGAGCTGCTGGACACTGTGCCAGTGTTTGTTCAAGTCCTTAGTGCGTGTCTGTGTGGCGGGGCCGGGTGGGGCAGCATCGGCTGTGCTGGTTCCCACAGGCCGAGGCTGGGGCTGGCCGGCAGCGGGGCTCGCGGGAGAGCTGACCAACGTCAGGTTGAGGAGAGTCTCTGTCAAGACACACGCGGTCCTGGTCATGTTCCGACTGGAGGAGGGCTGGGCGACAGGGATGGCCTCGCCACCTATCTGCAGCCCGGCTTGGCATCCTCCCACGATGGCAGCCGTGTCCCACGAGGGTGGAGGTGGAAGCTGGAGTCCTTTCTGGCAGACTCTGGAACTCATAGAAAATCATACCATGTCCCTCCGTCACCTCCTGTAACAAAAAAGAGACCAGCCCAGACTCAAGAAGAGGGAAGCGCGCTCTGCCTCTGAGGGGCAGCAGCTAAGCATCGTGGACACGTGTTTTATCACATGACCGTGATTAGCAAAGACAGATTTACACACCCATCAGCATTTCACTGAGGATATTTTTTAAAAAACATATCATTGTGATTCCTCCAGTCATATGTGCCTATCAGGTGATACTTAATGCTGGCATCCTCCTTTTTCTACTAGTAAAGCAACAAAAATAAGAGGAACGATAACCGCAGTAACAGCCACATACACAGTATCAAACACCTGTCACATTGCCAAGATGCCTCTATGTGCATCATCTGACGTTGTCCCCCCGAATCACCCTAAAAGAACTTCCTGCAATGCTCACGTTAGAGCCTGGAGAGGTTGTGGAACTCCCTGTGGCCTGGAAGCTGGGAGGAGATGGTCCCGGAGGCCTGGCCCTGGCGCCAGTTTCTTGCCACCACTGCCCCTCATCAGGCACCAGGGGCAGGAGCCAGCATGAGCTTGGGAACCCGAAGTCTTAAGAGGAGGAGGAACATCTATTGCCAGGATTGAGGAGAGACTTTGGGATACTGGATCCATCCAGCACTTCAGTCCTTCTGGACACCCCTGCCAGGCAGCTCTCCAGATCCCCATGGTCTGGGGACATTCTGCAGAAACACCTGTTTATGGGAGAGTTCTTCCTTGCATTCAAGCAGAATCTGTCTCTTCATAGCAGCCAACCGTGCCTCCAAATTCTTCCCCCTGAGCCTCACAGTACAAGCCAAATTTTCTCTCTTTTATGACACTTCTTTTTGAGTATATGAAGCAGCACTCACAGCCTATCCAAATGTATTCTCTGCTCCAGGTTAAATAAATATCCCATTGACAGGATGCTCAGTTTTTCTTTATGCTGGTCTCTCTCCTTGGGAGGAATTTCAGTTCTTTGTCTCACTTAAAAAAATTGTGTAATTTTATGTGCAAACCATACTTTAATATACTTCACAATTTTTACAAAAGGATCTGTGGGTTTTCAACATAAAGTTCACCCCCACCGTGCTCTCTGCCACTCAGCCCCTCCTACCAGCGGCAGTCTCTGTTATTTGATTTCTGTGTCTCCTTCCAGATGGGTGTTTATGCACATACAAGCAAAACACATTCCTCTTCCTCTCTGTGATGGATAATTTTATGTGTCAACTTGGCTATGCCCCATTACCCAGGTATTTGGTCAAACATCACTATGGATGTTGCTGTGAAGGTAATTTTTAGATTACATTAACATTGAAATCAGTAGACTTTGGGGAAACAGGTTGCCCTCCATAATGTAGGTGGGCCACATCCCATCCACGAAGACCTAAAGAGAAAAGAGGCAGGTCCCTGGGGAAGAGGGAATTCTGCCTCCAAATTGCATTTGGACTTGAACTGCAGCTCGTCCTTGGGTCTCCAGCCTGCTGGTCTGGCCTGCAGACTTTGGAAGTGCACTTCCGTAGTCATGTGAGCCAATTCTTTTGAATTTCTCTCTCTCTTCCCTCCCCCACCCTGTCCACACACACACACACACACACACACACACACACATAGACATATACACATATGTCTATATATATATACATGAGAGATAACCAACAGAATATACATATGTTATATATATGCAGGTTGGTTCATATATATATGTGTATATATTCTGTCAGTTCCATTTTACATATATACAAAAGCCCCCTGCTTTTTTCATTTAAAAATATATTTTGAGGATTTTTATATATTAGAACATAAGGAATTTTCTCTTTTTATGGCTTTATAGTATGTTATTTTATAGATATCTCATGGCATATTTAGGAAGAATTTAAAAAATATTTATTAGATTTTTCTAATTATTTACTGTTATTAAAAATGATACACTAAATGACCTTCTATATACACTACCTTGGATTCTGTAAGGTCACTTGTAGGGTAAATCCTTACAGTGTCAGAGTGTGCATGCTTTCATAATTTTGAGAGATGTTGCCTTTTAGGCTTGTCCTTACAGAGCCACCTGCAATGTGTGAGCGTAGTTGCTTCTCTCAGCACAGTGTGACATCAAAGTTGTTAGTCTTTGCTACTTTTAGAGGTTCAAAAACTATGGTTTTGCAATATAATATTAATCTGCATATTTCTTTTCATTTATGAAGTTGAGTGTATTTTGATAGATTTAAGAGCAATCGTTCTTTTCTGCAAATTCTTCTGTTTGTATCTGCTTTCTATTTCCTTACTGTGTTTTTGATTTTTCTCCTTATTGATTTGGGGGAGCATTTTGTATATGAATATGTATGAAATTAGCCATTTGTGAGACAAACAGCAAATATTTATTTCCACAGTATCACTGGTCTTTAAATTGCTCATGCTGCTTTGAGGAATGTCTGTATACATCTTTTCCACACAAACTTTAAAAAATTTTAGTTAGTTCAATTAATCAATTGTTTCCTTGATGATTGAGTCATAATTAGATAGATTTTCCCATTCAAAGTTTATAGGAAAAAATTCCTACATTGTCTTATCCTAGAGATTTTATGGTTTTTATTTTACTTTTAATCTTTTATTAATTTGGAATTTACTTGGTTTATAGTGTTAGGTTAGAATTCAACTATTCTATCCCAGGTGACTTCTCAGTTGTCATACCATTTTTCAAAAATTAATCTTTTCTTCATTGATATTGAAGGGGAAACCATGGGGTGCTGGGACAGGGCCACTCACCGCCTCCCCGCTGCTCCGCATCCCTGCAGGCCAGGCTAGTGCTGTGTGGGGTCAGCTGGAGGCCTTGGTGGTTGTACGCTACTGGGGCGGGGCCTCGGGTCCCTCCGGGCCAGCTGTGCTGATGCCTGCTGTCCTGGCCCACATGCCAATGTCTGCTGTCTGGGCCCACGCTCTGTGCTGGGCTGCCTGCTCTTGTCATCTGGCCATGCTGCTTGCATGATCCTGATGGGTAATTTTTGAATCCCACTGTTGTTGATTGGATGTTAAAGCTTGATGCTGATTGGATGTTAAAGCTCATAGTTGATTGGACACTTTTTGAGCCCTACCAAGGGTATAAAAGCAGGAGGAGACCAAGGAAGAGGGGCCAGAAGAGCAGAAAACAGGAAGGGAGCTCTAACAGTAGGTGTGCTGAGCCTGCCAGAGGAAAAAAGGCTGTTCTCCGCCGCTCGCCTCTTTCCCTGGTCAAGAGCTGTAACACCAGCTGTACACATTGCGCAACAATATCAAATGCCACCTATATGCTAAGCTAAATTCCACATATAATTGGTTTTGTTTCTGGACTTTTCACTCTCTTCCACTGATCTTTCCAGCACTCTGCTCTGTCCCTGGTCTAATTACTAGAGTGTCAGAGTATCTTTTATTACCTAGTAGAGCTAAATTTGGCCACTATTCTATTTCTCAGAGTGTTCCTGGCTATTGGTGTTCATTATTATTCAATGTGAAATTTAGAATTATATAGTCTATTTCAAATATTGATATTTGATACAATACTGATATTATGTTAAAAGTTGTAATTAACTTAGGAAGAATTAGCACTTTTCTGATGTTGAGTCTTCTATGAAGTAAATCTTTGCCTTTGTTTACAATTCTCTTTGTGTCATTCAGACATGCTTTAAAATTTTCCTGACATAGATCTTTCACATTGTTAGGCATCATCTCTTCTTTGTTTCTCTTTTAAATGGCAAGTTTTCTTCTATTATAACCCATGGCATTCCTTAATATGTGGTCCACACAATTACTTATTTTGGCAGCTATAAATACAGCATTGGATTGAGATTCAATAACACTGAATCTATTTTTTTCTTTCTTTGAAATTAAACTTTTGTTAATCCAAACTTTCCCTATTTCTTTCTCTTTTGCAATGGATTTCTTGAACTTAATGCATGATTTTTATATTTATCTTCTTCAGATTTTACCTTAAATTTCATCAACAATGTTATTCTTTCTGAACTATCAACTCAAAATATTGACTTCTCCTTCCAGAATTTTGTCATCTAAAATTTTTATTAGCCACAAATGTCTACCTCCAAGACAGTAAATAAATGTAAAAATCCCTGTTGACCAGGACAGTTCTCATGATAGAGTCTTACGTCAAGCCCCTAGACATCTCTCTCCAGTGCTGCATCTTTCATCTATTTATCTGTCATCTATCGTCTATCTATCATGGTCTAAGTGTTGGTGTCTCCCCAAAGTTTTTATGTTGGAACCTAATCCTCACTGTAATAGTATCGAGAAATGGACTCTTTAGGAGGTAGTAGTTTATGAAGGTTGTGGAGTCCTCATGAATGGTGTTAGTGCCCTTAGAAAGGAGGCTCGAGGGTGCTTTGTTTGCTCCTTCTGCCATGTGAGATGTAGCAAGAAGGTGTCATCCATGAAACAGAGCCAGCCCTCTCCAGACACAGAATCTACTGGTACCTTGGTCTTGATTTTTAAGCACTCAAAAGCCACAATCCTAGTATTTTAGCTACAAATGAGAAATAACTTTAAAGAATTCAGCCTCTTGTAATGTCTACCTGACTGTATCTGAAATTTTCCTTGCAATAGACTTTGTACTTAAGACTGAGCATCCATGTGGCGCCAAATTGAAGCCTCCCTGCACACCTTCCTAGGTAGCCCATATCTAGAGTCTTAATTTATACTCCACTTTGCTGAAAGCACTAGAAGAAAAACCTGTAATGCAAAAATGCTTCAATAGTGAGTTGACATATGCCTACTCATTGCAGTCTTTTTTACACCTGCTTGGTAACTTGCTTCAGAGCAGGTGGATTCTGGCTTGGGCAATGCTGTTATTGTCCTCTGTACTTGATCCATCCGGAACATAGGGTCTGTTAGACAATGATGCCAGCTCCCCAAACAATGGGACCAGAGCTATTGTCACACTCGCTGTGCTAGGCCCAGCACAGCCAAGGCCCGGCTCCCTCTCCCTCCTGCCTTCACCAGCGCAGCCTTCCCCACAGGCCTCTCAGCAGGGCTTCCTGGCTTCCAGCCCCTGTCCTGGGACTGTGCGCAGCACGAACGCCCAGCTCTCCACACTGCCAAGTGCAGAGCTGCCTCTTTCCCTTTGTGAAAAATAGAACATTTATTCACATTCAGTCTTCTGGGTATCGCTCCTCTCCGCTGAGATATGTCACAGGGTGTCTTAGGGCTTCCGTGATCACAGTTCGCTCCCGAGTGCTGCGAGTTCTGCTGACAACCAGGGTGCTCTCAGAGACAGCAGAGGCCTTCTTGAGTCCACTTGGGGACGTGGGCTTTCCCTTTGGCCATCCTATCCCTCCACTCTGGCGAACATTCTTCTCAACAGAGGACATAGGAGGAAACTGGGGGTTTTGTGTCCTCTGTCATCTGTTGGGTACCATCACCCAGAAATGCACCTGCCCCTCCCCAATTCCTCATCCTGCTAAAAGCAAATGTGGAGGAGCTTGTGTGCAATTAGCTTTCCTGGCTCTCTGTGCAGGTCCACACCTGTGTCTTGCAGTCTCCCGGTTATTTGCCCCTTGTCCTCAGTCTGCCTGTTGGAAAGCCCCCTTTACACTTGCTTGAAATATATTTTTAACATAACTTTAAAGTTCCTGGCTTTAGCCCATTCAGTTTTTGAAAAATGACCAGCATACAATATATTCCTCATCATCAAACTAGTTTGCCCAATCAGCCTTATTTTATACAAAAAAATTTGACATCATTTCATTGACATTATGTCAAGTAAATGTGTTTAACATGCAAATCTATAATGAAGCTCTCAATTTTGAATTCTGATTCTAAGAAAGACAACAGACAAATAGACAGAAAGACAGACAGGCCATCAGAAGCCAGAAGACAGTGGCTTGACACTTTGGATAGAATAAAAGCTCTATCCTTTTAATACCTCTTACAAGATGTACTGGTCTGAATGTTTATGTCCTCCCAAAATTCATGTGTTGAAGCACTAATGCCCCAGGATATGGTTTGAGGAAGTGGGGCCTTTTGGGGTGTGCCTAGGTCATGAGGGTGGAGCCTCGTGGGCAGCCCTCGTCTACAGACGAGGCCCCAGGAGGGTCGCTCTCTCCTGGCACCCAGTAAGGATGCAGCAGAAGGTGTTGTCTAGGAACCAGGAAGCAGCTTCTCACCAGACACCGAATCTTCCAGCACCCTGATCTTGGACTTCTCAGAACTATGAGAAATAAATTTCTGTTGTTTATAAGCCACCCTGTCTAAGGTATTTTGTCATAACAGCCTACATGACACAGACACGAGAGCTCTGCTTGTGTCTCTTCTCAGGTGCTCTATTTCAGGAGGGAGTCTCTCTTAGACTGTCCCTTGCTCCAGGGCTCTGGAGGTCTGTAAACCTCATGGCAATCCATGGCAATATTTGAAATGGTTGAGAATTTAAAAATGCTGATTATTCCCGGCAAGTGAGCAGATGTTTCTTCGGCAGATGAGATTTTGGAAAGAGTACATCTGGAAGCCGAGGACCTGAGCATTTAGCCCCTAAGGCTGTCTGTACCAACTACCGTGTCTGTGGGAAATCTCCACAGATGCAAAGGTCCGGGGCTGGGAGGGGTATTAGGCCCCTCCCTTCTGTAGGCCCCCCCAATCTCTTCCAGTGATTCTTTGAGAGATTCTTCTGGAATCTTCTTAACTTCACTTGTTGTAGGAGGAGGGGAAATGCCATGGTATCCCCTAGGTTGCATCCTCACCCTGCCTTGTCACTCTTTCTTGCACTCCTGTGTCTCTGCTGTTCTTGGGCTCCCCTTTCTCTCATTCCTCTCACCTTCCTGCATGGGGAGGAGTTACCGGGGTGGTGACGGGAACACCTGAGCTGGCAGATCCCGCCTTTTCATAAACCCTAAAGGGAGCCTCTCACACAGCTGTGCGCCTTTTAGGTTTTAGTATTCTTAACCCCTTTTCTTCAAAATGGGTTCCTGCTCACCAATTCTAGAAAGAGGAAAGAGGCCAGTCCGTAACCTTTCTGTCACTTCCACAGTATTGTTTAGATAAAGTGTCATGGAAGATGCATCTCCTTGGTTTCAGAACTAGACATGTTGTGTTTCTCTGAAGAAATTATTATTACTATTTTTAATCCTGTAAACACTGTACTCCATCAGCTTTCTTTCATTGCATTGCCTGACATGGAGCGCAGAGCCGAAATGTGGTGTCTGTAGTGAAAAAACAGATCTCCACCTCAGACTTGACCTAGCAGGCTCACGTCCAGGTTCAGTGCACTTTCCATCCTTCATAATTTCCTCCACCTCGCTTTCTTTACTGACATATTTGAAATTATATATTATTTTGTGTTGTATGCAGTTATATAGCAGCCTTAATTCTTTAACAAAAAAGGAGTGAAATTATCAACTTTTAGGTCTCCAAATTCCCTTGATTTTCTTCTCTACTAAAATAAACCCTGAGAAACATAATTGCCATATAATTACCATCAGTTTTGAATTTTTTGGTAAGATGAAGTGTTAACTATTTTTTAACTTCTCATGATACCTGGATCTTTAAACTTTACTGTCTGTGTTAGTTGTCTGCCACTGTGCAACATTCATTGCAGCAAGCTTGGCAGCCTAAACCCACACCCATTCATATTCTCGCAGTTTCGGGCCACAGCTCAGCATCCCACAAGCCACACCCCGGTGTCGGCCAGGGCTGCTGTCTCACCTGAGGCTCTGGGTCTCCTCCAAGCTCACTGGTGGTTGGCAGAGTTCAGTTCCCTATAGCCTGTGGACCCCACTACTAGAGGTCTCCCCCGGTTTCTTGCCACATAGGCCTCTTATGACATGGTCACCGGCTGCAGAAGCCAGCAAGGAGAACGCCTCATCCCGGTCTGCTGGCGAGGCGCAGGCTGACAGACGTGGCTTGGTCACAGCTGTGGCATCTCCTGCCTTGTCACACTCCATCAGGCACTGCCACGCCCAGGGACAAGGGCACGGGGAGAGCCCCAGGTGGCATGACTGGGCATCCCCTTAGCGTCAGTGTGTCTGCGTCATGAACTTTCATCTGTACTTCTGATCATGGGGGAACTAATAACGCAAAAATATTTAATACAGTTAAAGTCTTTTAATTGCAGTTTGATGTTGATGGCACAGTTATTTAAATCTTAACTAGAGTTGTATCAACTTTGTCTCACTTGAATTACAAGCTTATGGTGAATAGGCAATAGCTCCCGTTCAGCTCATTTTCACACAGCCGTGACGCAGCACATGCAGATGGTTCATCATGAAGACATTGATGAGGAATCATCGCTTTGGAGAGATGTTCAGAAAGTTTCAAGGACAGAGGGTTAACTCTCACCATCACTGAAACTTCTTCCCCATTCAAAAAATGTGTTATTTGAGAATGAAATCGTGTGGTTGAAAGAGGAAAATGAGATTTGCACTTTGGTTGTGACTGTAGAAAAAGGAGAAGGAAGACTAGGAGGAGGAAGGGGAAGAGGAGAAGAAAGAGGAGGAGCAGAAAGATGGAGTGAAAGAGGAGGATTGAGATGAAGCATTGGCCCGGCCGGGCAGGGCGCGAGACACCTGCAGGCAGCCCTGTCTACATAGGAGCCAACAGTTGAACAGACAAGGTCACAAATTTTGGAAGAGTTTACACTAGAAACAGAAATGTGAGTGTCATCTACATATAAATGACAGTAAACTCCTTCAAGTGCACGCAATTACCTATGAGATGCACAAACAGCGTGAAGGCAGTCCGCTGTGGTGCGGCCGCAGGGAACGCCGAGGACGGTGGATGGGCAGAGAGGGATCCTGCGAGGCGGAAGGCGGCAAAGGCAGAGACCGGCGCCAAGGCTTTGCGAGGACACCGGTTTTCAAGCAGAAGGGAAAGTGCCAGCAGCCAGCGCTGCAGGAGGCAGGTGTGACCAGGCAGATAAGAGCTGGAAGCCACCCTTGGATCTGGGAACGACGAGGTTGTTGGCAACATTTGCAGCAGGAGATCCAGCAAGGGGGGGAGTGCTCCAGACAGCAGGGTCTGGAGAGGGAACAGAGCGGGTGTGGGAACGCGGCGTCGCCTGGTTTTAGTCCCCTTGGCTGTGGAGAGAAGGAAAGAGACAGCAATAGTTATGGAGCAGACACTGAGTCAATGGGTTCTTTGTTTCATTTTATTTGATTTTTTTAAGAGGAGAGCCAGTTCACGAATTGGAAGGAACAGTGAGGAGAAAAAAGAGGAAATTAATGCTAGAGGAGAGATACAAGGTAATGGATGAACCATTGTCTTTGACACAGGAAGCCAGAAGGGTCGTGGTTGAACAAGAGAAGTCCCAACCTTCTGCTCCTGAAAGGAGGGAGGAGGGGACAGTGCACTCTGCAAGTGGCGGGAGGGAAGTGATAATAGCTGACCAGATTGCCCAACTCCTTGCAATCTAGAAGACAAATAAAAGAGTGGCCAGAGGGCAGCGAGGACTGGCCACGTGAGTGAAAGCTTTCAGCACTCACTTGGGGTAGCAGGGAAGTGGCCGACCTGATCGAAAGGACTGCGGCAGAGGGCTCGAGGCCACGCTGGAGGCGGAGGCCAGCAGGAGCTCGTGACTCCGTCCACCTGTTCCCTGAGTCTCCCCCAGGAGGCCTGAGCCCGCCAGTCGGGGGAGGCAGGTCCTCACGCGTCCACCCTGAGGGAGGATTTTGCTGGCATGGGCGTCAGAGGGAAGGGGCGAGGGGGAGCGGGGGGCCCAGAGGGTGCTGAGGAAGAGAAGAAAGCTGAGCGGTCGGGTGGGAAGTCGGTGGGTACGTGCAGTGCGAGTGGGGGCGCGACTTTGGGGTCCTGCAGTTGAATGTTCCAGGGTGAGAGCAGGCCACAGCGCACGGTATGAGGTCATGATTTGCAAATTAGTTAATTCAGTTAGTCCTTGTTGACTACCAAATGAGCAAATGTAGGATTTGGTTTACTAAAGCAAATTTGGATATGGAATCACCCAGACTGGAAGGCAGAAGTTACCTGGTTGAAAGGAGAGTTGATTCTTGATTTTGTTACATGAATTCCAAGTGTTTGGTGGTAAATCTCAATTTGATTAAAGGTTTATTTTTCCATGAAGCTGAGAGAATAATGTATAGAAATTTCAGAAACGCAACAGTATGCTTCACATTACAAATGCACATGTATTTCTGTTCATCATTACAGAAGTATTTCAGTGTTTGCCAAATTTGCTGCACGCCTCTCTATTTAAAAGGCCAGAGAAAGGTGGTTTTAATAAAGTTTTCTAATGTAATAGAACAAGCAGTAATAACATCCTGTTTGAAATCTCTGGGAGAAAAAAAGTTTCTTTTTGAAATCTTTTTTCAAGAATTGTTTTCAACTAACTAGAAGAGGAAAGATCAGTGTCAGGCCACCAAAATGGACACTCCATAGTATTTCATAGTGATCCCTTTCATATGGTTGAAGGATGGTATTATTGGGGCTCAGAATTACTCTATAACCACAGGAAATATCCAGAAAGCTAAAAGCAAAGAGAAGTCTTTGAATGTGGTCACAAAGAGAAGTAAGTTTCCCATTTCTTTCGTCAATTGAGGTAGCTAACGTGTGCATACAAAATCTGTATGTGCATGTCTGTCGTTCGGGAAACTGTCAGTGCTGGAAGAAGGTAGATGGCTCATTCTTGCAGGGGGACAAGTAATCCTTTAAGTGAAAGCAGTTACGTAGTTGCAAAGAAATTTAATGACGATCTCTTTGCTCTCACAAATGCAACCCTGGCAAGCTGTCAGCGATGACTTCAGAAACACATCATAATGCTCCGGCCCGGCTCGGCGGTGCGTCACTCAAGGAGTTCTTCTGCACCTGTGTTTTGATACTAGTCGAGGGAGTTAAGGCAGCTGAGCTTCAGCTTTTATTTGCTGCATGAATTCTGCTGGTTTTCATGCGCATGGGCTGGAGGTACTGTAACGGGACCTGCTTCCTAGACCTGCTTTCCTGGGAAAACACTGCGTGCAGTCACCTGGTTGTTCCTAGAAAGGAATCAGGGTTCAAACAGCGCTCCTCGGTGTCAGCGTGTGCCCTGGGTTGAGGCGCAGCTGCGGGAGGAGCAGGAGGGAAGCGCCCGTGTCCTCAACTGGCTCCGCCGCAGCCTCTGTTCCAGGTGGAGGCCGCAGCTCCAGATGGTGATCACACCCTGGGTTAGTGGCCGCGGAGCTGGGACAAAGTAGGGCAGGCCCCAGGGCACGTGCCTGTGAGAGCCCCACCTTCCAGACCCGGATTGATCAGCACTGCCACCGCCTTCCACGGCCTCCTCCAGGGGCCGCGAGGGGCTCACAGGCTCTGCCTGTTTCCTCTTCTTCCACAAACGCTTCCCATCCCCCGGCGTGGTCGTGGGCAGTACCACAATCCACCGCTTATTGAGCCTGTGCCTGCTTCTTTGAACAAGGATTCTAAGTACTTCCTATTATTCCCATTTTAGAGATGAGATAAGCGAGGCTTAGAGAGGTGGCCCCTTGCCCAGATTGCACAGCTGGGACCCACACAGTCCAGGTGTGCCCAGATCCAAAACCTATGTGTTACTGAGACGTTTAATTGTATATGCCAACTTGGCTAAGCCAGAGTGCCCCGTTGGTTTGGTTATCCACACCAGCCTCGATGCTGCTGTAAGGACATTTCACAGATGTGGC
Organism: Mirza zaza; assembly: GCA_008750895.1. Classification (NCBI taxonomy): domain Eukaryota; kingdom Metazoa; phylum Chordata; class Mammalia; order Primates; family Cheirogaleidae; genus Mirza; species Mirza zaza. The sequence continues at coordinate 17,752 of VSMD01043835.1, forward strand.
TCAGGTCTCCAATCAGCAGACTCTGAGGAAAGCAGGTGACACTCCACAACGTTGGTGAGCAGCACCAGTCTGTTGAAGGCCACAGCAGCAAATACTGAGGTTTGCCGAGAAAGAAGGAACTCTGCCTTAGGACTTAGACTAATTCTGCCTTAGACATAGAAGTCCTGCCTAAGCTTCCAGCCTGCAAACCAGTGGGAATTCAAACTCAAGACTGCAACATCGACTCTCCTGCTTGTAGGTCTGACTTGTCAGCTCTCACTATTGCATAAGCTAATTTCCTAACCCCTCTCTCTCTTCCTCCCTGTCTCTGTCTCTCTCTCTGTCTCTTATTGGTTCTGTTCCTCTGGAGAACGCTGACTAACACAGACATCTGTCTTGCTATGTTTCCCACATGGAGCATAGCCAGGCTGTCGACACCGGGATGTCTGGCCACTAGTGTGTCCCTCCAACCCAGGGCCTTGTCCTTAGCTCCCTCCAGACCCCACGGCCATTGCCTTGCCTGATTGATCCAGGCCTGTGTTAAGCTGGGCCTGGGCTCCGTTTCCCGCCTTGGATCCCTGCAAGATGGGAACTTCTTCCAGGTGACGCCTTGGTTCTCAGCAATTGTATTGGTTCTCCAGAGAAACAGGAGCAATAGGGAATTATAGCTACAGACATAGATGTGCAGGTACTGCATACGGACATAGATATATACACAGATATAGGTATGTAGATGTATAGGTCAATAGATTTAGATATATAGACAGGTAGGTATGTAGATGGATTGAGATAGGGATTTATTTTAAGGGTTGACTCATCTGATTATGGGGCTGGCATGTTCAAAATCCTTAGGGCAGGTGGCAGGCAGGAGTTGATGCTGCGGTCTTGAAGCAGAGCCCCTTTTTCTCTGAGAAACCTCACTTTTTGCTCTTAAGGCCTTGGAGGAGGCCACACCCTATGCTTTACTTACAGTCAGATGAAAATAGATGTTGCCACATCTACGGAATACCTCCACAGTGACACCTGCATTAGTTCAGATTAAGTAGCTGGGTACTAGAAGCTGGCATGGTGACACACAAGACCATGTGTCACAGCTAGGGACTGCAGGAGAACACAGCCGTGTGTACAGCCCTAATCCCCGGCCTGGCTGGCACTCCTGGGGCTCTGCTCTGGGGACACTATTGATTCTGGCCCTTGACTGCAGGCACTTAGGTCTTACTAGAGTTGCCTGGATTTGGCCGACTATTTCTCAGGTGACCTTATATTTTGCTGCCCACACTGAAACATTGTCGAGACTCAGGGCCTCCCTTGAGAATTGCCCCAGGCTAGATTTAGGATGCAGGGCCCGCCACCCACCGCCTCCTTTGCACGGCTGAAGCATGGCCTCCCCATCTCCCCTTCCGGAGTTTGCGGTTGAGGCTCCCCCTCACAAGTCTTTCAAAGAAGAAAGCAGACATTTACGTCGCATCACGGAGCATATCACACCATGACACTCATACACTCTCTGCAATAAACTCTGATATTTTCTGGTATATTCTACTTCCTTTTTTAAAAAAAAATTGTGTTTATGGCCACTGAGTTATCTTGATGCAATATTGAATTACAAACTGAAGTTTGAGAAATACTGCTCTAGTTCACAGTTTATTCCAAGTGGCTGCCGCAGTGGCCCCAATCCCGTGGACTCTGGAGGGGCTCTCTTTTTCTTCCTTGTCATTTCTCCCTCTGGATGATCGGAGAAACCCATCCCTATTGTCACTTTCCCTACGTCCCACCTGGGGTTAGACCACTTTGCCAGGCTGTGGTCTCACCCACAGCGGTCCCTACGCATGTCTCCCAAATCCATGCTCTTTGTTTCTTTTAATAAAAAAGATTTCAGAAGTAACATGATAATTGTAGAAAATTTGGAAAGTGCATGTATGGCCCCGATTCTCCACCGTTATCCACACCGCTTGCCATTGCAGTTGGGAATGGGCGTCTGCAAGGGCATGCCTTCCCTGCCCCCAACACGGGGCTCACCCCTGTGACCTGTTGAGGCCAGTGGCATGTTAGACGATGTAACACAAGCACAGGCTTGAAGGGGACTTCTGCCAGGTACTTGCAGTCTTGCATCTCTGCCATTCCATGAGAAGGTGCCCGGGCCAGGGGACGGCCCCAGAAGAGGGGGTGGGCAGAGCCATTGCCCCAGGTCACTGCAGTGAGCCACCAGGTCAGCTCCAGCTGGCCAAGGCCTCACATGTCAGTGGCCCTGCTGAGACCAAAGGAAGTGTCTTTCCTAAATATCCCACTTACAGACCATGGACAGAATAAATGCTTACGCCTTTAAGCCAGTGAGGTTTGGGGTGGTTTGTCACATAGCATTATTGGGGCAATAGGTAACTGATTCAACAGAAAAGAATATATACCTATATTTTAAACAAGCACCCAGATAATTCTAATGTACGTGGCTTATAGGCTAAAATTTAAGAGAGTCTAAATGATGGTAAATATTAGGGAATTCGCTTTTTAGTTCCAGCTTTCCAGAGATTTTTTTCTTTTTTCTTTTTTAACCCACGAATGGATATTGTATTTTTTCAGATGCTTTTTCATGGGCATCTTTTTAGACTATTATATGGTTTTCTTTTTAATCTATTAATGTGATGTATTATATTAAAATATCCTTGTATTCCTTGAACAATTTTATTTGATCATGAACTATTGTCATTTTAATATAGACTTGGTCTGAAATCGCTAGTATTTTATTTAGAATTTTAATAAGCCTATTCATAGCCTGTCATTTTCTTTTCTCTGCTACTTTTGTCAGGTTTTGGGATCGGAATTGTGCTGGCTTTATAGAATGGGTTGTGAAGCTTCCTCTAACTTCCTCCGCTCTCTGAGCAGATTATTTAGCAAGCTAATTATCTGTTCCTTGAAAGTTGGAAAGAACTTAGCCCAAAAAATCTGAGCTTGGCACCTTTTTAGGGAGTAATGCTTTGATAAGTCTTCATTTTTTTTTTCCATTATCATTGTACATTTAGATGGTATACTTAGTTTTCAAAAGGATTTGGAAAATTACCAATCCCTATTTAAAAAATCATCCATTTCTGCAATATTTTCCAATGTGTTATCATAGAGTTAACCACATTTATTAAGAGAGAGCTTACCATATTATTACTGGAATCTTCTATCTAGCTATGTTCCCATTCCTTATTTTGTGTATTTGTATTTTTTCATTTTTCTTTAAGCAATTGCCAGATGTTTGGTATTTTAATTAGTTTTTTGGTTTTTCTTTTTTTTTTTTTTGCAAAGAATGAGCTCTTAGATATGTATATCAAATCTGGTTTTATTCTATTTTTGCCATCAATTTTCTTTCTTAAAAATTACTTCCTTTCTCCTGCTTTGTTTTCCTTATATTAACTTCCTGGAGTGAGTGCTTTCATTTGTTTTCATTTCTTCTTGTTTAATAATAAAAGCTTTTACGGATATGAATCTGTCTTTGAACACAGCTTAATTTTATTTCACTGCGGTCAGACTATTTGGCTTGTACAATTTCTGCCTTTTGAAATTCAGTGAGGTTTTTTATATGTGCTCTGGTGCATATTCAATTTTTGTAAATATTCTGTGGACCCCTAAAAAGAATACCTATTTTTCTCTAGAGAACAAAATTAGAGCAATATTATTTTAATTACCCTAACAATGACATCATTTAGGTGTGCTACAGATTTAATTTTTTCTGACTCTTGATCTGTTAAAGACTGAGGAAGTTTTATTAGTTTTCTATTAGCAAAAACATTTACTTTATTGAGTAACACTACATTTTAGGTAAATGTATATGAAGGTATACCTTTGAAAATTCCCTTCTATTCTCTCTCCATCCCCTTGCTCCCCTCACCACAATAAAATAAAATAAAATAAGACAAGACAAGATAAAACAAACCATCCTAGGTAACTATCATTACTAATTTTTGTATCTGCATCCAGAATTTATTTATGCAAATTAGGGAAATGCAAATATATATTCTTCTTTTCACACCTGTATTGTTTCACATTTGTGATAAAATCCTTTAAAGTAAATTACAAACATCATGACATTACTCTGTAAAATACTTCAAGATCTATCTAAATATTAGGGAATCTTCCTAATTTGCCAAAATAGCATTTTGCCAAATGCTATTTGTCAAAATAGCATTTTCATATCTAAAAATTAATAACTTTTAATATTTTCTGGTACTGAGCACATATGCAAATTGTTCACACTGTCCCTCCCCATGTACTTTTCAGCTCTTCTAGCCTGGTCAGAACGCTTATTTTACATCTGGTTGTCTCGTCTTTTAAGTCTATCATTTTGTTTTTCCAATTTTTTGTAATATTTTTTCAAATATTCAGAAACAGGAAAGGAGCACCTGGCTCCTAGTCCTCAACATCGTCCCTTCACTGTGCTTTCTGGCTCTCTGGTGTAACAAGTCCTTGGAGAGTCGCTTGGATTGCTGGCCCCCGTCCTGCAAGCAGCCAGTTCTCTGTGGGCCCTGGTCCCTTTTGCTAGGAAATATGTCTTAGAAACCAGATCCAGTATCCCAGGTGCTCACTGTTACCCGGGTGCTTGTACTTCTGGGCCCTTTCAGTGGAAAACGCCAGGAAACATGTAGTTTTAGGAGAAAAAAGAGTTTATATTGCTATTTCCCATATAATTTGAACATAGTAATGTTTACACGTACATTTTTCAATTTTATAAATATGTCTCTTTTCCCTGACACTGAAATTTTTGACCACATCATTCCCATAGTTAGAAATTTGATTGATTGTGTGATCTGAAGATACCTTTTCCAAATAACAATATCAATACTATTACCAACCATAAAAGCAAATAAGGAGCTTAATATATCCTCATAGTTCCTTTTGACCTTAGAGTATCCCAATCGAGGAGTAGAGTAGAAGTAGGATGTTCTAAATTCATTTGAAAGAAATCTTCTCTCCATGTTAATATTCAGTTGGCTTCATTTTTTTTCAGTTTGCTTACAGTGTTTAGAATAGATTTTTTAAATTTTATTTTTTATTTTTTAATTGTTACTACATCTTTATGACTGACAGGACAAAGTAGTCCTTGCTTTTACCTCTGTTTTGCATTCATAACCATTTTTATTAGTTTCTTATTTATTCCTCCAGTCTCTCTTTGTTCAAGTTAATCCTCATTATTTCAGGTAGTTATGTCCTATAGAGTCATTGCAAACAATGATTTATTGAATACTGAACCATTGCTTCTAGGGGGAAGTACAGACTTAGATGACTACAAGCCTCTGATCATAACATTTTTGTGAACCAGTCCAGCTATAACCTTGTTTTATGTATGCATCTGTTTAAAGATACATTATAATACATATTGTTGACCCTTTAACATTGAAATTACAGGCTCAGCACTGTAACTTATGCCTGAACAAGGCTTGGCACTTCGTGAGTTTAGGGACACTAGACAGCACTTCAGCCCTATGCTTGGAGGCCAATTTAAACAATAAAATCACCAATAAAAACCCCAAAATATGCATTAATACATGCACCTGTTTAGAATACAACAGCCAAAACAAGAATACAGAGCATGGCCATATTCAATTTCAACTGGGACTAACATTTTTTTTTACCTCTCTGCACAGGTCTGTGAATACCTAGAGTATCAATTTTGCGATTACACATGTTTTTGCAAGTAGATGAATTCACAAATAGGAAGTCTGCAAATAATGAAGACTTATTGTATACCTGTCTATATCTGTCATTGATAAATTGGTATCGATTTTATATATTTTATAATAATATTAATTATATGAGTTCCAATGTTGAAAAATATAACTTAATTATCTATATTAATTATCTATATTGGAATGATTCCCCTACTTGCTTAGATATAAAAGTTTATTATACACACACTTTGGAACCTTTTTACATTTAGTGTGCTGGATACCTCTCCAGAGGGATGCGTAAATGCTCCTCGTTCTTACCTCAGTCTGTGTAGCATCTAGCATGTGTGCCCCAACAGTCCCCAATGTTGGGCAGCACTGCTTTTATCAATGCAGCAATGAATAAGCTTGTACGTGTATGATACAATGTTTGAGAGAGTCCATAGGAAGGCAGCTTTCTAGATCAATAGAAATATGCACCTGTAACTTTTTTGGTTATTAACAAATTTCCTCCTGCAGAAATTGTACAATGTTTCATTCCCACCAGCAATATATAAGCACCTGCCTCCTCCCAATCTTATGAATATAATGCAACGTGCATATAATTCACATGGCTCCTACAATGAACTACGCTGGAAACCTTTTAATTTATTTAACAGTCATTTTTAAAAATATTGTAAAGGGTCTGTTTGCATCCTTTGCCCATGCTTCTAGTTAGTCGTTGGTCTTTTTCTCCCTGTTTTTCTGATGGCTTTTATATATGGAGGAGACTATGCTTTTGACTGTGATATAAGTTGCCTTTGATTCCAATTAACATGGTGGGTTCATTTTAGCATTCCCCCTTTCTTCATTTATGACTTATTCCCTGACAATGAAGTCCTGGCTGTCATTACTCAAATATATTTACTTATTTTTTCAGTCTTGGAACACACAATAAACTAGTTTCAGAATTGCTAATTCACATCCTTGTGAAAAAACAAGATCACTAACTAGAATATGATATTTTTATACCATTCTGTCTTAATTTTAAAGACCCTAACATTTCTGATTGATACATTTGCACAGCTTATAGCCTGGTCTCCGGCGTTTAGCAGTCATTCATCCACTCTGTATCTGCTTCATTGAGGTGTTCTTTCCTGTGACTGTGCCCAGTCATCTTAATCTGGGAGGAGAATTTATTTCTGGACAATATAAAGCAGACCTTTGCTAGCAATAATGAGCTAACGTGGCACAAGTTCCAGAAGGCGTTACTCCAGTGGCCCTTCCAAACTCAGCACCTCTTCCTGCCAGCTTCACACTCCACCATGGAAAGTGCCTCCAATAGCCACCTTTGCCGAGACAGAGGCAATCGGATAAGTACAGGTGTGGCAGGAGGGATGGGACCACAGTGGTCCTGGACACTTTAGAAAGCTGCTCTTCCCCGAAGGAAGTAGCTGAGGAGAGGATATTGCTAAATCTCTTTCTGTAAGATCCAATTGTTCTAATTCAGTTTGCATTTTACTTCTGATATTTAGAAACTATACCTCTGGTCTAGCAGAGCCTGATATGCCTGCACCCATTCCTTCTGAAACATTTTGTTTGTTTCTCTCGTTGTATTTAAGAAAATTGGAAAAGAAATTTGAGGGAAGTTTCTCATACAAACCAGCTTTATATTGTAATAGTCATATTTTTCTAAAAGAGCCACATCATCTTACTCTGATGCCAGAAAGTTCCTATTCAGTGTCTAATTTTTGATCTTCTGAATAGTCTAGAATATTCTGAATAGTCTAGAATATTCTGAATAGTCTAGAATATGCATAACCTTAGATTTTCAATCTCCTTTCATAGGAGGAAGATTATTATGCTATAATAATCTGTATTTCGGGGACTTTTAGAGCGATGCCTTGTAACCTGAAAGGGCGCCAGCCTGCACTGCTGAATTTGGCCACCACTTATTACTAATTTTGTTCAGTGACTGAATATCCAAGAATACGGCTTTTAGCATTTCTGTTACCAACTCACATATAAGTATCAGCATTTAATACTGAAAACTTTGTGTTGTTTGTTTTATAGGTGCTTTCTGTGCAATTAGATTATATTTCTACGTATTGTACAGATAATGGGTAGTTTCATACTCTAAACTCTGTGTCACCCACACATGTGTTTAAGGGAGAGAGACATTAGCATACTTTTCCCTTAATATTCTGTTTTAAGGTAAAAATAGAACTGAATGCAGATGATATTATCAAATTGGCATAAGAGATCACAACTCTATGGGACAAGATTTAAACAAGTAAATATTAAAGCAAATTTGATAAACCTTAGCAATTATTTCAATGATGATTAATCATTGATCAATCTGAAGTGTGTTTCTAAGCTTGAGAAGAATAAATCTTTCTAACATATCATTTAAATATTTTCTTAGAGCATTTTATAATGAACACTTTCAAACATACAGAAAAGTTGGATGGATTTTATAGCGAACAGCTGTGTACCCAATTCTTTGATATAGTGGGAGGGGTGTTAATGTTCTACCATTAACATTTTGCTATACCTGTCTTATCACACATCTATTGATCTATGTACCCATAGATGTATATTTTAAATTAATTTCTTAACTTGGAGTCAGACTCTATCTTGAGTGACCCTTGGACTTGAGGTAAACTGCATATCCATATCCCTTCAAAAACATTTGGCTTCTGATTCCAACAGCCTCGGTCTTCCTCTGTTTCCGTTTGAGTTCTTAGAACCAACTGAAAGGTGACCCCGTGGCGTCTGCCTCAGTTCTGTCTCTCTTCTCATCAGGGAGGGCTTCCTGACCAGCACTGCCCAGGAGCTCCTCCGTCACTCTCGGTTCCTTTTCTTTTTAATCTTTCTTTTCGGCACTTAACATCATACAGCATTGTTGCATAACTTCATGCACCTGTACTAGAAGCACGCCAGTGGAAATTTTTGTTTTCTTTTATACATATCTAGAGCTCAGAACTTGCCTGGCCCAGAGCCTGTAAGTTCATAAATGGGGGCGGTGGTTTATCTGACTGCTCGGCCTCTGTTCTGAAACACTATTCTGTAAACACGAGTTTTACAACGTCTTTCTGTCCTAACAGTGTTACTTAAACTGTCGACATGGATTGCAAAAACAAAAAACAAAAGAGCATTAATTACTGATGTTTTCAAAAGAATGATTTATAGCATTTTTATTATAACACTAAAGGGCTCAGGCCCTGTTGCAATATCTCTGCAGACAACAGCAGCCTGTTCAGCCTAATAGGCAAAGGTAAATCCTTTCTCGTTTTATACTTTATTAATGGGTTTTGTACTGGAATTTCTTCTTGTATTTGGCTTTTACATCTATTAAAATTTCTCCTCATAAAACTTTCAAGACTCTTTCATTTCAAATAAACTTTCAAATAATTTGTCTGTGTATGTTTGTTCTCTCCCTGAATATCATGTTTGCTTATGTAAGGTGGCCTATTTCATCTCAAAACATTTTTTCTTATGGATTAAATAGCAAGATTACTAATAAAAGGAAAAAATTATTTCAGGGGAAACATTACTCAAACATATAAAGAACATCGTCCTTCACGCTGTAGATAATACTGTTCTTTCTGAGGCCAGCACTGGGGCCGGTCGGCTGAGCTGTGGTTCTGTGGCTGGGAGAGACTTCCCTTCCTGACGAGAACTTTAATTGCACTCACAGAAATTCCAGATGGTCACGTGCAGAGTCGTTCCTGGTGACGGGGAGGAGGAAGGTGGCGGCAGCCCCTACATGGTGGGTCCCAGACTGGGCAAATGATCCTCAGACCCAAGGCCAGAGCCCTATCTCAGTAAGAGATGAAGGTCACTGTCTCAAGGAATTTCTTTAAAAGAAAATGAATGTTCTCTGGCTCTGCGCCTACAATGATATAGGTGACATGTAATGTATGAGACGTAAGTGAAAGACGTAAAGTATGACCCAGAGAGTATTTTACCTTTCACCATATAATCTTCCAAAGTAGTGGCCTTAAAATGTTCTGCTAATCATAAAAGAAGTTTGAAAAAATCTGTATTTTCTACTCTGTTTTGAGATGTTAGATAAACATTCAAATTTTTTGTTTGAAAAAATTATAATTTCTGATGTATTAGAAATATTAACATTTTATAATAAAAGTGTTACATCATTAAAAAAAATAAACCCAGTGGGATCTAAATAATCCAGTAATTTGATACTCACCATCATCTATTTTTTTTTTTTTTTGAGACAGAGTCTCCCTCTGTTGCCCAGGCAAGAGTGCCGTGGCATCAGCCCAGCTCACAGCAACCTCAAACTCCTGGGCTCAAGGAATCCTTCTGCCTCAGCCTCCCAAGTAGCTGGGACTACAGGCATGTGCCACCTTGCCTGGCTAACTTTTTTTTCTATATATTTTTAGTTGGCCAATTAATTTCTTTCTATTTTTAGTAGAGACAGGGTCTCGCTCTTGCTCAGGCTGGTTTCGAACTCCTGACCTTGAGCAATTCCCCCGCCTTGGCCTCCCAGAGTGCTAGGATTAGCCACAGCGCCCGGCCACCACCATCATCTATTTAAAAAGCACATGAACGAGTTCTTTAATAACAGAATGTATTCCATTATTCTCTGTTCTTTATTTCAATTCTGCTTTCCCACAAAATTTTTCTTATATATTTTATTGATCAACCCATATACTTCTTTTTAAGAATTGTATATAGAATTTTTTTAAAAACTGTATATTTCCTATCACATGTCCAATGACTGTAGTGCTCTATATTTTTCTTCTAAATTGAGCTCATTACAACTATTGACTGCAGAAATTAATCAAAATAACATACCATGTTATAAATTTTATATTTCATTATTAAGCATGAAAAGTAAAATTTTATTGGAAATGTGTCTTTCAGGCATTTTGTCAAGTAGTTTATGTAATCACAGATGAATATTATTTATTAATAGAGTGAGACAGAGGTTGGCATTAATTCAACTCCTAATTTATATTTTCATAGTAGAAGAACTGAGGTATCTTATTCAGAAAAATTAATACTTGGAATTAGAAAGGATTTTATTATAAAAATCCTATTCAATTATTTATACCTTTTTCAAGTTGTAAACCAAAAAGTCACATTGTGATACATCATCAAAATTATTTTAAACTACCTATCAGATCCCAACTCAATCAATATTTTCTTTGATTTAGTTGATAGCAAAAAGTCTGAGGTGTCCTAAGCTGTAAGGTGATTCCTTACTTAGTCATTAGGGTCATATGCTTTGCAATTTATGAGTATTATACTGGAAACGCATTGCTAAGAATTAGCAAATTGCTAATATTGTACTTGTGACTCTTTTGCTTACAGGCACCTATTTTTTTTTTAACACGGAAGGAGATCTGTTATGAACTGGACGTGGAAAAGGAAAATCTGTGTATGCAGGCGCAGGGTTTTAGGGAGACAGCACCTATCCAGAAAGGTGTCTGGAAGTCGCCCATCCTCAATCTGTGCCCCTGTGCCCGGGAAACAGCTCATGGAAATGCACGCGGCTGTGTGAAGACTGTCGTTTTAAGGGACTTGGCGAGTCTCACCAGAGTGAAGAAAGGAGTGAGGTTCTCTGTGCACTGCACAGGGGTAGTTTACCCTGTTCTCCTGGAGCTGAAGATCGGGTGTCACTGGGGGTCTAACAGACAGTCGGCCAGATAGTAGAATTGCTTTGAAAACATTCCAAAATAGACATCTTTTTAAAAGTCAAATAACTGTAATAAAAAAAAAATGGAAGAGCTATTTGCCATCACTCAGGGCCCATGAAGTGGGGCGTCCTCCTGACTGTGCGCACCGTGGGGGACCCAGCAGTGAAGTGGGGTGCCCTCCTGACCATGCGCACTGTGGGGGACCCAGCAGTGAAGTGGGGTGCCCTCCTGACCATGCGCACTGTGGGGGACCCAGCAGTGAAGTGGGGCGCCCTCCTGACCGTGCGCACCGTGGGGGACCCAACAGTGATGTGGGGCGCCCTCCTGACCTTGCGCACCGTGGGGGACCCAACAGTGAAGTGGGGCGCCCTCCTGACAGTGCGCACCGTGGGGGACCCAACAGTGATGTGGGGCGCCCTCCTGACCGTGCGCACCGTGGGGGACCCAGCAGTGAAGTGGGGCGCCCTCCTGACTGTGCGCACCGTGGGGGACCCAACAGCTACAGGAACCATGAGTGTGGCGGGTGGGGCCGGGGAGGGCTGGCCATGACAAAGCCGCAGTGGTGCCGGGTCCTGCCGACCCGCTTGAGTTGCCGTGGGTTTATTTTCTTGTGTGTTTTGATGAATAACAACTGATTTACCACATTGACTGTGATGGTTCAGGGTTACCTCCTGTATCCTGCTCATTAATCCCTGAAAGGAAAAGCAAGAAAATGGATCAAGAGGGTCAGGCTGGTTCATATCTTTTCCCAGGTATAGACCTTACCTAGAGATTCAAACTTCAGAAATAGCAATACTATGAAATAGGCCACATCCCAGACGTGCAATGAACGCCTCCTATTGTATTTTGTTCTCAACAGAAATTATTTTTCACATTAAACAAATAATACAGAAAAACATGTGAGCTGTGGCAAGGTAGGTAAGTTGTTCAAGGTTTTAGAGCTGGGAAGACCTATTCGGGGAAACCCAGTGCCTGTGTGACGCCTAAGCCCCAATCCTCCTTCCCCCAGCCCGCGGGCAGAACACACAGCGCGCCGGCACGGGGGAACGTCCCTAACTGGAACTGTTGACCCCAAGTGCAGTAAAATGATTCTTGCTGTTTGTAGGAAGCATGTGAGCAGCAGTGAGGCCTGGGTAGATCCGAGGATGTGGCCAAGTGGGAGCCTGCCCCCGATTCGGCTCTGGGCACCAGGTCAGCAGACACTTGTGCAGGTTGTCACGTCACTGCCATCATGGGAAATATTTCCAAACATTGTGCTTAGGGGATCTGGAGAGTAGAAAAAGTTATAAGTGAGAGAAACTAATAGCAATAAGTTTGATCGTGGCAACTTGAAAAGGAATATTGCCGTTTACGTTCATAGAGAGAACTCTTAATAACTCAGAGTAGTAGTTTTTTTCCTTCTTAGATGGGCTCATTTACACTCTCAGAGTATGCATGCTCTTGCAAATGTTGAGCTTCACAGCCTCCGATTAATCCTCAGTAAATTTTCAAGGTACCTAAGTGAGACCAACCAGCCTTTAATTCCTGGGATGACCTGTGGGTTTCCCTTTGAACATGGTGATATGGTAAGTGACATGCTACTCACTCTGCACTTGCACTTTTGAGAGGATGCGGTGTATACACCCGTGATTGCTAACTTCTGGTTATTAAAAGTCAGTACAAACTAACTTCTAAAATGAATGAACTGGACAGTCAGTGAATTTGTTTCCTAGATACAAATATAAAAGTAAGACGATAACAGGTTTGCGTTAACCTTCCTCTTTTAAGCACCAAGTCTGTAGTCTGTTCTTCCTATTTCCTGGTGGTAAGACAGCCTTCCAGGCCACCAGAGAGTCATTGAGTGGCCCAAATCCTAATTAATTTAAGATTAGTACACAAAGTATGTTATCTAGTTAGCTTTTTCAAATCCTTTAAAATAATGCCCTAGTGTTATTGAAATTCTGGAATTAAAATGAGTAAATTGTTCATTTATATCTTGGTTAAAGTATGTCTGAGTTTCCCACTGGACAGGTCAGGCTCCAGTTAGGACCAATGGACACCTGACTATGGAATGGGGATATAGGATTCTAAGACTGTCCCTTTGCCTAAAAAATGTCTGCTTCATTCACCTAAGACTTGTCCCCAGAGATGTATTGCTTTGAGTTAAATTTTATTAAAATGCAGGTTTAACAGGAAGGCTAGCACCTTGCCCTACAGTAGTTGGACCTTTTAGGTTTCAGTCTGGTGCTCTCTGGAGCTGTGGTCCCCAGCCCTCAGGCTGCAGCCTGGTACTGGTCTGTGGCCTGTTAGGAACCAGGCTGCACAGCAGTTGGTGAACGGCTAGTTAGCGAAGCTTCCTCTGCATTTACAGCTGTTTCCCATGGCTCGCATCACCGCTTCCTGTCAGGAGCTCTGCCTGCTGTCAGATCCGCAGCAGCATTAGATTCTCACGGGAGCTCGAACCCCACTGCAAACTGCGCATGCGAGGCATCTAGGCTGCGGCTCCTATGAGACTCTAATGCCCGATGATCTGAGGTGGAGCTGAGGCGGTGATGCCAGCGCTGGGGAGCGGCTGCAAATACAGATTTCATTAGCAGAGAGGTCTGACTGCACAGTAAATACAATGCACTTGAACCATCCTGAAACCACCCCCTACCCCAGTCCATGAAAATGTGTCCTCCATGAAACCAGCCCCTGGTGCCGAACAGGCTGGGGACCGCAGCTCTGGGGGCGAGATGCCAGGGTGGGGCATGTGCGAGGCGAGGAGAGTGCCTGCGGCACCGAGCAGAAAATCCCGAGCACTGAAGGGAAGGGGCTGTGACACCTGCGCGTCCGGGCACGTGACCTGGGGTGTCACATTCTCAGGTGCACAAACCCAGTATCCAAAACCCCGTGGAAAGAGCCAACACGTTGGCACTCTGTGCTCCAGAGGGGGCTCCTCAGACGCGTCTCTGCGAAGGCCCCCAGCGCGGTCTCCCGCCGGAGCCGGCAGCCTGGAGGGCGGAAGGCACAGGCTGCGGCCTGCCTCAGGAGTCCGAGGAACCGAGCTTCACGCTGACTATGCGGTTAATTAACTGAACACGTTGGTTAAGCACGCGCTACCCAGCCCCTGTGCCCAAAGCAGGGGGACGGTTCCTGTTTCCTCCTTTTCTAGATCAACCCGGAAGCAGGAGACAAACTCAGACCAGTTCATCTCATCCTTGTTCACCATTTTCACACAAAAACGCTGGCGCAGTGTGAAAACAATGTGTCTGTGACCTCAGTTCATCTGAATGTGAGAGGCGAGGATAAGGTTACCCAAAGAAACGTATGCTTAAAGAGCTAGATGCTGCGTCTACTCATTAAATGTGCGTTCTTTTCACTTAAAACACAGAGCAGAGGTATTGCTCTCAATGGAAAGTAAGTGAGAGTCCACCTTCTTCCTGCTGATACGATGTTGGCAGATTGTTAATAAATCAAGACAATAAACTCAGAAGGCATCAGCGTGTGCGACGTGACTCTGAGGGGCGGGTGTCACAACCCGCACACCACAGCAGACTCGCCTGGGCCGCGCCTCGTCCCACCGCGGGGCAGGCTCCTGGCCCGGAGCTCAGGGCGTCCTGGGCTCCTGAGAAACCTTACTGAGAGCCATGCTGGTCAAGGGTTTAGTCTTGGAGACGGCTCCCTTCCATTGCTTTTCCTCCACTTTGTTTTCACTGCCTTCGTGAGCTAGATAGTCACACATATAAAGCAACAATTGCCTCTCCCATCAAACTCTAGTTCTTAATATAGATTATTTTTCTTTCCTTGGCACTGACTACCTGACAGACCAACAAAGCAGTGCCACACACAATTATATTTCTCTTATCCACTTGTGTGTCATGTTCTTTATGTAGTAGACATATTGCTGAAATGTAGGCAAATAATCTCTTATAAAATTGACTTATATTTTAAGTATAAGTGGGGAACTTACACGGAAAGGAGCACCGTGGTGGAGACTTTGAAACTCATTTTTGCCTTTCTCTTATTTTTTTAATTGAAATAAGAAGTTTAATATGCTTAGTTCTCTTTCTTGCATTGGCATATAACCTACAGCACCTTCTTCTTGTGTTTATGCAAGTATGCCATGAACTACAAGCCCCAGCTTAGGTTGTTTGAGGGAACACTAGAAGAAACTGATTAACGTGACTCTCAAATTCCCCATCAGAATTCTACAGGAAGCAATGCCAGTGCCCTAAGTTAGCAATTTCCTAATTCCCTAATTTAGCAATAACCGCACTGCTGGACTGAGGTGTTAGTTTTCAGTATGGATTAGGTGATAAGGGAAACCCGAGGCATCTCACATTATGGAGAAACTTGTGCTGTGACTCAGCGTGTGCGTGTAGGCAAGGAAGCAAGTGTGGACTTTTCCAGTTTGTGTCGCAGGGCTGCAGGCGCCGCCTCTGATATTCCCGACCCACATCAGGAATGCAAAGTCTCTTCCTTCTAGGATATTTTAAAGATTTCACTTCTAAATCATAAAACCATCTGCACCGTGCTTTTTGAATAATTGCGTTGGTTTAGAATCCATTTTTGAATGACTGCAGCCACGCTGTGGCCGTCAGAGCAAATGTTATGATGCGATATTCTAGGACAATCATTGCCGCCTTCACGCTCAGCTCAGCTCCCGAGCAGCGCTGGCTGTCGGGTACACCGGAGTGCGGGCTTCTGATTGCTTCAGCTCATAAACGTGCTAATTATGAACATCAAGTGACCATGGAACACATATCTAAAAGAGATTTACAGGCATATAAAAATAAAATTAATGGCTCCTTCAACACTAGCAGAATGTGTTAAAATTGAGGTAGCGCACGGTGTCCCCGGGCAGCAGGGGAGACAGCGCTCTGAGAAGCGTGATCCGCAGCTCCGAGCCGGAGTGAACGGGTGCACTCGGGGGAGATGTGGGCTCAGATGACGGACACCGCCTGGAAACAGGGAAGCACTCACGCCAGACACAGCTCTGGAGTCAGAGGCAAGTGTGATGACAAGAGGAGGCTTTGGGGATTATGTGTGCGGAGACTCCCGGTTGAGACGAGGTTAGCTCAGCGTCTACTGGATGTTCCAGGGAGAGGCTGACTTCCTGCACGCCTGGTAGTTTGCAGGGCTCAGTTGAGCCAGGACCTTGGATGTCCCCAGGGGCAGAACTGGCCCTGAACAAGCCAGGACTCAGAGGAGGTGGCTCTTGGCCACTTGGTTGCACCCAATTTCTCCTTCTTAAGTGCTGCTTTTTGGAGTGGAGATGTTTCTTCTCCACAGCCTTTCTTATACTTGCATTTGCCATTGTGAAATAAGATACCTTGTCTATAGGGCCACAAAGAGGCTTGGAATTTCCACAAAACAGAAATGGTGAAACCCACGAAGATTACTAATTGCTGTCAGAGGACAGATCATACATTACAGAATAGATTACACAGCATGATTTAAATTTATTTGTACAGTATCTTTTATAGAACCATTCCCCTTGAAATTGATCTAAGAAATAAAAATTAGAGAAATAAAACCAGCAAACATTACAGACTCTTAAGGGGAAATCAAATATACTAAACATCTAGCCAAATGAAAATTATGAAACAGGTCAGTCCCAGCATAGAAAACATTTCTGTGTAATTATTTAACTTTCCAGCATTTCCCTCTACCCTACCCCATGTGCTAAGTAACTGAAATCTGCTGGATTCAATCTCCTTTCCATGCTCATTTATATCTTCCCAAAAGACATAAGTTGACAAAAGAATGTGGAAAGATACAAGGTGACAAAAGAAAGAGGAAATAAAATATTTTAATAGTACCCAAGTTGGCTACATTATTGAAAGTTAGCTCTTCTCCTTCATAAAATATCTTGGAATGACTTAAAATCTTATGGAAGAAAAGTAGTTTTCTCTATAGAGCATGGGATTTTCAGAGACAGGCAACGTGTCTTATGCATTTTTCTAGCACTAGTAGTCACGAGTTTCACCTGGCCCATGGAAGAAACATAATCACTGTTAAATGGGAGGTAATTGCTGCTCGTGTTCTCAGTTTCTCTGCATTGCAATATAGCATGCTGGTACCCTTCCTGGGTAAGAGCACTGCTCACCCTGATCAAGAGAACTGGGAGATACCTGTTGCTGACACTGGGACTTAAGGTGGTACTGCTAGAGTGAATTCCAACTGCAGGTTTTGGGGGAACTGATGTTTATACCGTAAACTGCAGCTACTGTTGCTGGAGTTGGCTGATTACGTCACTACGTTGCAGGAGTCAAACATCTGAATCTGGAATCAGGACTCCTTGAGTCTCCCCTCCCTTCCCCACGACACTTCCCCCATTTCTGTAAGAATCAGGGCATCTCGTGAATAATCCCTTGCATTTGGATCATTGTCTCAGCATCAGCTTCCAGGAGAATGCAAACTGAACAGGTGGTGGGGAAACAGCCTGCTTCAGATCGCTGGGTGCCTGCGAGAGGTGCGAGCAGGAGGCCACCATGGGGCACAGGTAACAGGGCTGCAAGCACCAGGCCTGTGGGTGCAGAGACAGGCTTTGCTGGAAAGACAGGTGAGGCGTCCCGTAGGAGTGCAGTGGCAGGGCTTCAGAAAGGCCCTGTACCTGCCCTGACCTCTGCTCCCTGCTAGGCAGCATGGCCGTAACTGCTGGTCAAATCAGACGCTGTGTCTGGGAGGTGTGAGTATGCGACACAGGAAGGAAAGACATTCTGGTCCCCAGACATCTGTTCCCCAGACTTTCTGGGGGATGCGTTCTTTCATTCCCAGTGCAGAGTTACCTGCTGCTGTCTCTAGGTTTCTCTGGAACCCTGTTCACTCCATGTCTTCATTTCCAATGGTTTCTGTAACAAAGCATCACAAACTAAAAGGCTTAAACAACAGAAATTTACTTTCTCATAGACCTGGGGGCCAGAAGTCTGAGACCAGGGTGTCAGCAGGATGGGTTCCTTCTGAGAACTCCGAGGGCAGGCTCTGCTCCAGGCCTCGCTCCTGGGCTTCTAGACAGTCAGCGTCTCCCTGGGCCTGTGATTCTCTTCCTCTACGTGTGTCTCTGTGTTTGGATTTCCCCTTTTTATAGTCACGAGTCATACTGGATTAGGGCCCACTCTGATGACCTCGTTTAAACTTGACCTCTATAAACATCCCCCTCCAAATAAGGCCACTTTCCCACTACTGAGGGCTGGGACTTGACCATATGGACTTGGAGAGAACATAATCCCACCCACAGCACCCCCACGCACAAGCTATGCTGTCATCACACTGCCTCTCTTCCCCAGGACACTGTGGGCACTTCAAAGTCACAGCTTGAGGTTTGGTCTTTGTGTCTTCAGTGCAGCTATTGGCATCTTTTTCTTTCTCTTAAATTTTATTTTATCCTAGTAAGAACACTTAGCATAAGCGCTACCCTCCTGACAATGCAGTGTTGTTAACTGTGGGCAGAATGTTGGACAGCAGGTCTCTGGAGCTTGCTCATTTTTCACAACTGAAACTTTATGCTTACAGGTCAGTGTCCCCCGCCTACCCCTCCTCAGCCCATGGCAGCCACCCCACTCTTTGGTTCCACAAGTCTGTCTATTTTAGGTACCTCCTATAAGTGAAACCGTGTAGTATTTGTCTTTCTACGACAGGCTGATGTCGCTTAGCAAAATGTCCCCAAATTGCATCCATGTTACTGCATATCCCATCATTTCTTCCTTTATTAGGGCTGAATAGTATTCCCCCGTGTGTGTAGGCTGCGTTTTCTTTATCCATTCACCTGTCGGTGGGCAGATTATTAGGTTGTTTCCACATCTTGGCTATTAGTGCTGGCGAATAGTGCTGCAAAGAACATCGGAGTGCCAATTCTCTTTAACATCCTGATTTCAATTATTTTGGACAAATAATACCCAGGAGTGGCTGCTAGATCATGAGGCAGTTCTGTTCTTAACTTTTTGAGGAGCCTCCACACTGTTTTCCATCATAGCTGCTCCATTTTGCACTCCCAGCAACGGTGTGTGAGGTCCCAATTTCTCCACATCCCGCCCACACTTGCCTTTCAGTTTCGGTTTTGTCTTGTTTTGTTTCATTTTTGATAATAGCCAATTTGACAGGTGTGAAGTGATATCTCATTGTGGTTTTTATTTGCATTTTCCTTATTATTGGTGACATTGAGCATTTTTTCATATACCTATTGGTCATTTGTATGTCTTCTCAGAAATATTTTTAAACTAGTCAGAAAACATGTTTCAGTGAAAGAATAAATAAAAAGCATGTGTTCAATAGATATAAGTGAATGAATGAACTGTGAGCAAATTTATACTAAGGTGCAAATGAACGGTATCTGACCCCTCCCGAAAGCAGGCTCCGGTTTGTGGGAGCATTGTGCAGGGACAGGACGAGGGCTGTGGGCCTCTGACCAAGGTGGGGCGAGAGTGACCGATGGCAGAATGGCTGTGGGGAGTAGAGCAGAAGGGTGTCCTGGGACAGCACACACTGAGTTTCAATATTTCCTGCGACCATCCCTGCATTTGGGACTTTCGAATTAAAAATCTTAATCTTGTACAATAGGTATAAGTGACTTGGTACCCAGGTTAGACACCCTTCGTCGGAGAAGAAGTTCTCTAAGCTCCAGGATTTGATGGCCCTGCAAAGGTTTCTGGGTGACCCTCCCTGTCTCCATTACCTTCTTTGCTGGCTTCTGTCTTTTCTCACTATATAATATTCAAACAGGGCTGTTGCACCCATGACTTGATGAGCCTGCATAGAAAAGAAGAGATGACAATCTTAAGGGAAGATTTTAAGTTGAAAATTGCCCAAGACTTTGGAGCCAAGAACACATATGCTAATGACATACAAATTACATACAAATCATATGCAAATATGTCTCTCATCCGCCCGAATCTCCTTATGCTTTGATGTGGCCCTTGGGAAGCGTCCTACTGCAGAGCATTAATCTGAAGAGTTGATTTAGCAGCTTTTTCATTCTTAAACCTTTTGTTACCTAATTGACTTCATTAGCTGGAATAATGCATAAATGTGTTTCCTGGAATTTCATAAATAAGAGCCCATAATTCCCACAAAGGGATTTTTATTTGGTGAATAGTCTTATCACACTGATAGATATATATAAATATATATGCACATATATACATATCTATGCAAGAGCTGTATTTCAAAAGATGTTAAAGAAATTAGAATGCAAATAGAAGATACATACATAATAGTTATCACTTTTAAATTAAGCACCTGCCATCTTTAAGAATCGTCCCATGAAAATTATTACTGTAGGTACTTGTTAAAGCAAAGCAAACACATCTAGGCCCTCAATACTTTTGTCAGAGACAAAAGCTGTAACAATAAATACTGTGATCCTGCTAATTTTTAAAAATCTCTCACGTATACATACTGCTCCATGCAAGCAAGTGATCCATCGAATTTGGTAAGCATTTTAAGGTCCCTGTGGGAAGAGTCACCATCACAATTTGAGGGAGAGGAAGGTCTCCTTTTCCTCATCTCTCTCCGGAGGCTCGTATACCACACACACTCCGTAAATGTTTGAGATGGAAGACACAGCCACACCCAGCTTCCAGGGGTGCAGAGACAGCACCTCCAATACCAGGTTGAACCCACACAGATTCCTGCTCCGATGAAGCCACTGGGAAGCCAAGCTTGTAGAAAGAGCAACCCAAGTCCGACCAGCCGCCATCCCCTCTCCTGTCCCCTGCCTGCTTCTATCCTCCCTAAATCAGCAAATACCCATAGCATCACTGCAAGGGAAACATATGAAATACACATAAAAATACACACTGGCCCGGCCAGTTAAAGTTATCTTATACACCAACGTGCTATTTAGCTGATGTTCCCGTGTAGGACCAAGACCAGCCCTGAGTTTCTCTTTCTCTGCTGCAGCTGAGAGCAGGAATATGAAGCTATGGGAAAGTCCTCAGTGAGAGGTGGACTTTCTCTAGTCATTCTGTGGGTCCACGTTATATCCCTTTTTTCTTAAGTAGAGCAACATGATTTCCTAAAATTTTTCATAATTTTCTAATCAAATGCAAGAATGACTCCAAGGACTAGGCACTGGAGGCGATCCAAAGCAGATTAGTTACCTTCAGAATTTGGAAGAAGACCTACATCCAAAAGTGCATTAAAAAATAGTAAAAAAAAAAAATGTTGCCTATAATCTTAATGCAGGAAGTGATCCACCAGTCTGGTTATCATCTGTAGCTATTGGATGGTCGTACTCTGCTCTGTCAAAGATATCAGCATGCACTGGAGAAGACATACAGGTCCAATTATTCTCAGAGACACGAGACTAAATATTTCATCTGAAACAGAACAGAAAATGCCTAAGGTTTTGAAAACTGCAGCCAGTGAGCAAGATAAGGTGGAAAGCCGCCAGACAAAAGTCAAAGAAGCCCAAGCAGCCCTCCAGCGCTTCCAAGGAAGCCAGCCTGCGATCTGCTGCCGCAGAAAGAGCACAGAAACCGAAAGGGAAAGGAGAACGTCTGCTGATGGGCGCGCCCCGAGCCGGCTTTTGGAATAGCTGCCACTTCTCCTGGGAGAAGGGTGGTTGGGCGGTCAAGACAGACTGGTCAGTGGGCTTGAGCTCAATCCAGGATAATATAAGCCGTGCTAGCTCACTGTCGTTTTTTAGAATTGAGTAATATTCCTTTGTAAACATATATAAAATTTTAATAATCCACTCATGAATTGATGGGCACTTGGGTTGTTTCCACGTCCTTGTGATAGTGAACTGTGCTGCTATAAACATTCGGGTGCAGATGTCTTTATAATAGAATATCTTATGCTCTTTGGGGTAGATGCTTAATAATGCTATTACTGGATCGAATAGTACTTCTATTTTTAGCTGTTTGAGGTATCTCTAAATTCTTTTCCACAAAGGTTGCAGTAATTTTCAGTCCCACCAGCAGTGTAAGAGTGTTCTTGTCTCTCCACATCCTCGTGAGGTGACACAAGATTGGAAGAATGGGCTCCACGTGTATTCACCATCAAATTGGTACTGACTGATTAACACTATGGTGCTCAAGTGGTGGTGATCACCAGGGATTCGGGGTGGAGGGTAGACCCACATCTGAGGGATGTGGTGAGCATTGTGGAGGGGAGGGGCATGCCTCTAACCCTTGCTAGGGAGAAGCAAAGATATAAAATGCAACCAAAATGTTTGTACTCTCATGTTTTCTTGAAATAAAAAAAAGAAAAAAAAGAGACAGACTGGTCAGCTCACTCCTGATGGGTCATTCCTGTCCCTGTGCAGAGGGCAGGGCTCTTCCTCTGGGAATGACTTTGGAGCCCCTTCCTCCACCCGGCTCCCACTACTCCCTCCACCTACTTATGGGCCGTACCTTACTCTCAAAAGTGTACTTAATTTTTATTAGTTATTTTCTAGCAAGTGAGATATTTTTAAGTAGGAATCAATCTTTTTAAAAAAGGATTCAGGTTTAGCCAGTTTTGAGTCTAGGCAAGCAGAAATTGTCACCAGGAAGAGTTACTAATAACTATCAAGATTAGTTTCTGAAGGATAGGCTGGAATTGGTTGAAAATGTAGAACAATTTTGGTTGGGTGCTTCTGAGTATGTGGACGTGACGTGGGGATGCGTCTAGCATGTGTTCAACACCACGGTAGGGTGATGCAGCTGCTCCTTAGCAGAGAGACCACCTGAGCTGGGCAGCCACTGGTGTCCGGGCAAGAAGCAGGTGCACATGCGCTCGTTACTGAGGGCTCTGCTGGGTGAATTCTGAGCACTGTGACCAAAGAACCTTGTCAAGGTTAGTTCATCCAGGTCAGTCCCACCTGTTCCAACATGTGGGACCCACATGGTCACCAGGAGCTGAGATGTGGTGCCAAATGGGGCCAGAGACCTGGAATGGAGAGATTTAGGGGCTAGTGACAGGGTTTGGGGCCCAGTGACTGGGAAATGGTCTGTATGAGCCTCCAGTCTCCATGCCTGGAGCATTTCTGTAACCACTGAGGGTGCATTTATGCAGGCACTGAAAAGCTCTTAACTTCTTTTGGGCCATGGATGCCCTTTGACCTTCTGATTATAAGTACAAATCCCTTTGCAAATAATGCTTTTAAATGCGTAAAATAAGATTTATAGGATTATAAGTAGCTCTTTGGTATTAAAATTCAGTTCTATTCTCAGACTCCATGAACCCTAAACTAAAAGCCCAGAAGGCTCATCATGGGATAAAACAGCTAAGTGTTTTCCTGATGACAACACCAGGCACAAGACAGTCTTTTCTCCACGTCTCAGGGGTTAGGTTACGTGCATGAGAAAAGACACAGAGACTCAGGCGTGAGGTGTTTCAGTGGGGACACACACATGGCTTTTCTGACTCCAAAGAGCATATTCATCACAGGCAGTGATAGAGCAGTGGGCTGAGGCTGGGAGGTGGAGGGGTCTTCAGAGGAGCACTTGGGGTGGAAGTTAACACTGCAGGGACACAAGGTCCCAGGAGGGCCAGCCCCAGGACTCCTGCAGACCGGAGTCTCTCATCCTTGGCTGTAGTGACACCTGGGGCTTGATGCTTCTCTGCTGCGGGGGTCCTGTGCCTGTGGGATGCTTAGTATAATAGCCTGTACCCTCTAAGTGCCACCAGCACTTCTTCAATTTCGACAACTCAAAATGCCTCCAGACCTTGCCAAATTACCCCTATTGAGATCCACTGCTATGGAACAGGGTGGATGCACCGGGCCCTGTTATTGGACAGCTGGGTGAGTTTGGAATTCTCTCTGCTGCATATTAGTCTCGATGGAGCAAGATTTCCAAATTAAAGCATGAAACATGTTATCCTTACCATGGTATGAAAATGAGACACAATGTTTGTGAAATCTCAGACACAGGCTGACATAATTCTAAAAGCAAGGTGTGCTGAGGGCTTGATCCTCTCCGTTAGCAGCGCCTAGAAAAGAACCCTGCACTCTGGCTGAGCCAAGCTCTTGGTTAGACGATAGGAGCTTTCCCAGGTAAAACCAGCCAGCCCCTGGGGGGCCCACACAGCCACCCCCATCAGAAGTTCTTATCTATAGGGCTTTGTCATTCAGGATATAAACAGGTTTGGAGCCACAAGGCCACAAAACTCTATGGAGTGAAGTATGCCCTCAGCCCTTTCCTATGTCCTAGAATTCCATGAATGCAGTGTGACTTTATATTAACTTCTTTCCAACCACAGTACACTCATGGTTAATACTGAAATTGTGGTCAACTAAGATCCTTGAGTGGAAACCCCTGTGTGGTTAGATTTCATATCTGTACTTAGGTGGTTAAAACTTTTTATTTCAGCATAGAAATCCATGGATAGCCTTACAGAAAGGCATTATATAATTTTATCACCACGATACAGTGGTGGTACTACCTGACACATAGATGTGTTCAGTAAATATTTGTTGAATGAAACAATGAATGAGTTCATTTTATTCCCTATTAATAATTTCATTTGTGAGTTAAGCCCTACCTTTAACTTTCCGAAGAAGAAGAAGGAAGAGGAAGAGGAAGA
This sequence comes from Mirza zaza, assembly GCA_008750895.1. NCBI lineage: Eukaryota > Metazoa > Chordata > Mammalia > Primates > Cheirogaleidae > Mirza > Mirza zaza. The sequence goes on from VSMD01043835.1 coordinate 42,494, forward strand.
AAGAAGAAGAAGAAGAAGAAGAAGAAGGAGAAGGAGAAGGAGAAGGAGAAGGAGAAGGAGAAGGAGAAGGAGAAGGAGAAGGAGAAGGAGAAGGAGAAGAAGAAGAAGAAGAAGAAGAAGAAGAAGAAGAAGAAGAAGAAGAAGAAGAAGAAGAAGAAGAAGAAGTTTAGATTTTGGAAAGAATTTTAGATTTACAGAAAACTTGCAAAGGCGGAGCAGAGAGTTGCTCTATACCCCTACCCCAAGGCCACTTATTTTAGTAACTGACAAGAACATGGTGTATTGGTGGAATGTATAACTGCCACTGATGCATTACTATTAACTGAAGATCTGGCTTTGTTTGGATCTCACTAGTTTTTCCTTTGATGTCATTTTTCTGTTTCAGGATCCAACCCAGAGGACACCATTGCATTTAGTTGACACATCCCCTTTGGTCTGTGACAGTTTCTCGGTCTTTCCTTGTTTTTCAAGACCTTGACAATTCAAGGGAACACTGGCCAGGTATTCTGTAGAATTTCCCAAATCTGGGTTTGTATGATGCTTTCTCTCAAAACTGGACTGGAATTTTGGGGTTTAAAGTGTCTTTTATAAGACATGCAATTCATTTTGCCTTTTCCAGTTTTGTGTTATTTGCAGGTAACTATTGAACCTTTTCTCCATGTGTGTATCTAAGTTGCAATGGATCTGGACAGGCCTGGGGAAGGATAGACGATGGGACATGCCCAAACCCTAGTTTATAGATGAGGTGAGTTTGATATAATTTTTCCTTACTAGTGCTTAATCATCGCAGTTTTCCCTTTCTAAAGTTGCTTGGTTATTTTTTCTGGGGTAGACATGCAGTTAACTTGCTCTGATGATGTAATGGTGTTGTGTACACAAGACTGTACATGTAATACATACACGTGGCTGGGCTCATACGCACATTAACTCACGTTAAGTCATGCATCTGAGTTACTGAATCATCACATGATGAACATTCTGCCAAGGTGGTTTATCCACTTTTCTGTCAGCAATTTAACAAGGGATGTTACAAGGTCCTTGAACATCCCATTCACACAAAGTAACACAGATTCCCTAACAGTAAAACTCGATGACTTTGTTTCTGGTTGAACAACAGTACTCAGTGTCAGTGGATGAAACTGTCCCTACCTGGGGGATGTTTCTAGCAGTGGATAGCAGGGGCTTTGCCATGGCTCCATTCTGAGCTATGCTGCAGCCACAACTTGTAAAAATGCAAGAGTGAGGGTAAGAAAATGTATAGTTACAAATCTATGTAATTCATTGATAAAAGCAACAATGCATCAAAATTATCTTTACAAACAAGTATTTTAGGTCAAACTAACCAAAAATAGTAACCGTGCATACCAGCATCTAATCTTTCATGAGTGTATTAGTTTGCTGTGGTTGCCATAATAAAATGCTACCAACCTGGTGGCTTAAAGAACAGAAATTTATTCTCTCACCATCTGTCAGCAAGTTGTGATGAAGGTACTGGCAGGACTGGTTTCTTCCGGGGCTGGGGAGAGAATCTATTCTCTGCATCTCCCCTAGCTTCTGGTGGCTTGCTGGCAATCTTTGGTGTTCTTTGGCTTCTGGAAACATCATCCTGATCTTTGCCTTCGTCTTCAACTTGATATTCTCTCTGTGTTCTGTCTGTGTCCAAATTTCCCCTTTTTATGAGAACATCAGTCATAATGGATTAGGGGCCTACCCTGCTTCACTATGACTCTGCCTTCACTAGTTATATCTGCAGTGGCCCCATTTCCAAACAGCACATGAATTTTTCGTGGACAAAATTCAACTTGTAACAGTTGTGATTACAGCAAAACTTAACGGCCTCAATCCCACAGTTGACTGTGCTCAGAAAGGCAGACGGTGAGGAATGGCTTGTCTCATGAGGTCTGGGGCCCCAGCTGGGAGGCCTCGTAGGCGACCCCATTGCTGGAAATCCCCTGACGGTCTGACCATTCGCACGTGTGATGCCGAGGTTGGATCACTCAGGGAGTGAGACTGCTGACTAAAGCACCTGCTCACGTCCTCCCTGTGACTGGGCTTCCTCACAACATGGCCGCCTTGGGCTGTCAAACTTCTTACCTGTCAGTGCAGATTCTGCTTATGAAATTACAGGGCATCTCTTCCACCATAGTCTACTGCATGGAGCAGTTACAAGCCCCTAGATTAGAGAGGAGAGGAATTAGATTATACCTGAAAGGGGGTGTGTGTGGCCAAGTCCTATCGTGGAAGGACACGGGTGCGGGAGATATCACTGTGTCTGTTCTTGGATGACACAATCTGCCACAGCAGTCCTCCTCGACAGGGTTCAGCCTCACTGGTTGGAAGACCATCTTGTACAGACCATTGTACAAACCTGCCTTTTGGAATTTTCACCATTTTTTTCTTGATTTGATTTTTCCATAGAGAAATATCTATTAGACATTTATTCTTTGGGAGACACTCATCTGAAGGGCTTCACTAAACCTCGCTGAATTGGTAGACATATGGGAATAAGAAATATACATTTTCCTCCACAACCATAGAAGCTGCTTGACCTAATAAAATCCTTTAATTTCATAGTATTCTGAAAATATATTATAATTTAACTGCTCAGTACATTAGCTATTGGTGAATATCCTAAAAATGTTGCTTAAGCATATTGGTTATTTTACTTAGGTGCTAACCTCTTGATTTTATGATGACTATTTGATTCATTGAAGAAGTTCACTGTACTTTTCACTCAGAATGTACTTCCATATTTTATTAAATTCTTATGTCTATAATTTTTTAAAAAATAAATATCTACCTATTGATATCATTCCAAGTAAAAAATAAAATAAAATTTATCCTTTGGGATACAAAACTTCTAATTCAAAGTTGATGTTCCACAGGACCCATAATAAATCATGCCAGGCCCCGGTAAGATTTGTAGCAAAGTCTGTGAAATAAGAAAGAGCCAAAGGAAGTCCAACGTCCTCAAATGCACATAATAATTCTGTGTTCAGGCTGAACAAAAACCACTGCAAGCAGCATTTTGGTTCAAAGACAATTGCACAAATCCTCATGGAAAAAGCAGTACAAAGTGTCTTCGTCCCAGGGAGAACGGACACAGGGCATATTAGAATATCCATGACGGTAGAAACTCAAGACAAGCCTTTTCTGTCCAGCATTCACCAAGAAGAAGAAGAATTTAAATTCTTCCCAGACTTCAAAGAGCCCTCTACCACCCCGTGCTCCCTCTTGACACCCCTGGGAATTCCAGGTGCCATCGTCACTGCAAATGGAACAGGTTCAGGGCTTTTCCCTTCTGCCCTAGATGGCTTTACACTCTTTCATTCTTGCTGTCAGTTCGTGAGGGCTAAGAACCTCTTTTCATAGCCACCTGCGGATTTTCCAAGGTGTCTGCTAGAAATTTTCTTCCAGAAAGTTTGCCTCATTCCAGAAAAATTGGTACTGCAATGGCTCAGGAACACTCTCTCCCCACAGAGCCCCACCTGGGCCCTACACAGGCCATCCTGGGGGCCCTTAGGTGCTCTGGGCAGAACTGATTTTCCAGCATGTCCCGCTCTCCTGCCATCGCCCAGCACCCAGGAAACCGTTTGCTCACAAACGCTGTGACGCTGTGATGCTGTGACCTGCATGTGGAGCCCTTCCCCCATCACGCCCTGTGTGACATCCATGGAGGTCTGGCTGTGTGTGTGCAGGAGGGAGTTAGAATCAATCTCATGTTTACATAAAGAGTCATCCATTGATTTCTTTGGGCTTGGCTCTCTGTCTTCTTGAATTAAATGGTAAGTTTATCTGTATTTCTTGAATGCTCAATAATTAAAACATTTAAGGATGAGATTTTTGCCTCAGAGAACAGCTTGGGCTATAAATCCTAAATTTTACTACTTTGTAGTCTCAATGTTTTGTTGTCACAATAATCTGTAACTCTAGTTTTTATTTGCCTGTGGCCTAAGAGTTATTTGTGAGAATTTTTATTCCCTAGTTATATGTTTTTATAAAATGAGAAAATGACAAAAAGGAAACACCAAACATCATAAAGCCACCATGCATATTCCTATCATTCAGAATGAAAAATTGTCCTTATTTAATATTATTTCAGTGTTTTTAATAATTGCACATGTAATAGATATCTACATTCTTCATAAGAGAAAGAAAAAGAAGCAAATACTGTAGATAAGACTAAATTCTGCATTTCTAACTCCTAGCACCCAGAGCTCACTTGCATGTGTCAGGTGTGGTGAGATGTGTGTCAATTTCATTCTTTTATACATTTTTAAATTTCTTCATACTAGTTCACAAATTATGCATTTTATTTATCTCTTCCCTACTGAGAGCTATTTCTGTTATTTCCCGCTTTTTCTCCTGCTGTAAGACCCTCTGGCGTGCCCTCATGCTGACCATGTATGAGCATTTCCCTAATACACACACTCAGAAGTGAAGCAGTGAAACGCGTGGACGGGAACACTTTTAATTTTAATAAATATTGCCTAACTTCTCCTCAAGGTCTCTGTAGCAATTCATGCTCAGGGTTTGGAGTTTTAAATGTAATCTTTTACTAATAATATCTAGCTTGCAAATGATCAGGATATTGGCTTATGTTACGGAGCCATATGGAAATAATTTATATAATTATAACAGAGTCTCCTTAAATTTCCAACAGATCTTACTCTAAGTTTTTGGTATTATATTCTGATGCATTAAAATTTGTAGCACTTTTATTTTCAGTCTGGATTATTCCCTTTATCAATATTAAATAACTTCAGTTCCATTTGATTTTTTCTGTATATCTTAAAATTGTGCTATGTTACACCATTGCTTTCCTTTTCTTCCTTTGTGTTTGCTTGAATTTCTTCCCTCTGATTTGTTTCTCACCCTCCACATTAGACAGTATCAGATGCTCTATTGTCTGCAAATGTGTCACTTGCCAAAAGAGAAACCTAAGGATGATTTGATATTTATTCCTTTTTAAATAACTTACTGATGTCCCGAATGCTTGCGGCAATTGTCTTTATGACCATAATAAAAATTCAATATTTCTAGATGTTTACTTTCTTTAATTTTTCTTTCATTGTGTATTTCAATCTATACATCGAGGTCTTTTTCTTTTTAAATCATGTTTTCATACTCTGCCCTGCACAAAAATAATATCTTTGTTATTCTTCATTTCTTTGCCTTTGATTTTGCATTCTGGAAGAGTGTTTCAAGTTTGTTGCAAATCACTGGTTTATTTTCTATAGTATAGATTCTGCTATTTACTTTTCCTCATGCTGATGTACTTGCTTTTATTGAGTTTTCGGATTCTTTTAACTTGTACTAAATTTGACAGTTAATATCTCTGACATTTCACTTTGACACTTCTTGTTTTATTTTTATTGTGAAGGTACATCCGCATTCTTTCAGGTGCATGGTTTGGCTTATGATTATCTTTCAAATTTTTTAACAGCAATTTTTGTGAAAACATGGATAAGTCAAAAGTTTGTGTTAGTTTTGAGTATGAGTTCTGTCATGGAACCAATGCAGCGCAGACAGCTAGAAATATCAATGAGATGTTTGGGAAGGATGTGGCTAATGAGCACACAGAAGGTTGATGGTTTGAGAAGTTCCGTTCTGGTGATTTTAATCTTGAAAATGAGCTATGTGAGTGACCTGAGACCATGGCGGATAAGGATGAGCTGAAAGCTGCAGTGGAAGCGAATCCAGCCCAACCTACGAATGTATAGCAGCAAGGTTTGACTTTACTATTTCAACAATACTGGGCCATTTGAAACAAATCAAGAAGGTCAAGAAGCTGGATAGATGGATTCTGCATGAATTAAACAAGTGTCAGAAGAGAAATCATCTCGACGCTTGCCTTTCTTTGCTGTCACAACATAAAGGCGAACCATTTCTACACTGTATTATTATGTGTGATGAGAAATGGATTCTTTTTGACAATCACAAGTGTTAGGCACACTGGTTGGATAAAGATGAAGTACTGAAACACAATCCAAAACTGAATATTCATCAAAAAAATCTACTGGTGTCTGTTTGGTGGTCCAGCACTGGTATTTTCTGCTACAGCTTCATAAAACTTGTTCAACTGATTACGGCAGATGTCTACTGCAACCAACTGGAATAAATGATGAGAACGTTTGCGATTAAGCAGCCGAGGTTAGTCAACACAGACAGGACAATCTTCTTGCCAGACAATGCTTGACCACATCTTGCACAAACAACGCTGCTCAAACTATAGAAGCTGGACTTGGAAACTCTCTGTCATCTACCGTATTCACCAGACCTCGCACCAACTGACTCCCAGGCTTTGGACCACTTCTTGCAAGGAAAAATATTCTGTTCTCAACAAGCTGTGGAAAACACCTTTTGAGATGTCATTGCCACTCACTCTCCAGGTTTCTTCACTGCTGGCATAAGTAAGCTACCATTAAGATGGCAAAACTGTGTTGATAGTTTAGGTGCATATTTTGATTCATTGTACTGCTTCTTGTTTGAGATATAGTAAACTACACTTTTGATTAGAAATCTGACATTTCACATTTAATGACCTAATATATTAGGCAGATTTTCAGAAGTATTTCCTCCCTCTGACCATTTAGGGGCTGGCCTCCATTTCCTTATCTTGTATTATGCCCATGTTTTGTTTGTGGGTACATGTGTGTATACACTCATCCTGAAGAGAGATTTATTCGGACCCAGTATTTGCCAAAAAGCAGAGTAGACTGGGAACCAGTGGAGACTGAGAGATGCCCCCATGTTGACAGTGGGGGCTGATGGTGACAGCTCTATTTCAATGTCTTCTGAGAGTGGGGAGGGTCTGCCCAGTCCCCCCGTTGGTCCTTGGGTAACCTGAGCTGAGAGGGCACACACAGTTCCCACCAGGCTCTCCCACCCCCCGTCTTCTCCTTCTCCACCAACAGTTTCCTTGTCAGGAATCACCCAGAACTTGTATGTGTCCCACACGTCCACGCTCCTTCCTAACCTACGGCTAGATTATGGTTTCCTCATTTTTCTCATTTGTATGCAGCCATGATAAGATTACGAAAACGGCGACTGTGGCAGTGTGTTGGTGTGGAGTGGGAGCTGTACACTATTTGGTCACTTCAAAACACAACTGGTTTGTGGCAGATGATTGGCTGACAAGTTTTCTGTAGTCTGAGCAGGGGATAGGGAACAGAGGAGGGAGTGACAACTTACACTGTTGGTCTGGCACTTGGTTCCATTTGGGGCAGAAAAGGAAGTGTGGGTAAGGCATTCATTTTAGCGTCTCAGGCTAGCACCCTACAGATAGGATTTGTTTTACCCTAGATACGTGTAATAAGTGTTACACTTTGTCATCTTTTGCTTTGCCTTGGGAGGTGCCTTGCAGAGATTGCAAGCTAGAATTCATCCTGAATGACATGTATCCTACTAGATATTCTGGAAATCTCATTTTTCTACTATAAATGCTTATCATTAGACATATACATAAGCATTGCTGAGTGGCAAGTAGTTATCAAAGAACATCAGTTCCATGAGACAGTTACTTGAAAATCATCATAAAATATTTTTTTGCAAAATGAATGCCTTGATGCCAGGAAATCACTCATGGTTGGTGCTCAATAAATGTGGGTGGGTTTAATGACTGACTTCACCAAAAGAAAGAAGGAAGGAAGGAAGGAAGGAAGGAAGGAAGGAAGGAAGGAAGGAAGGAAGGAAGGAAGGAAGGAAGGAAGGAAAGAAGGAGAGTCTAATTTTCTGATTCCAAAATCTGTAAAATAAGTAGAAACATGCATAAAATGAATAGCAGACCAATATAAGTAAAAGTCTTGATTAAAACAGAAAACTTGAGCACTAAAACAAGCCAAGTACATTTTGTCTTATGTGCATATATGTTAACATTTTACAGTGAAGAGCCACAACAAGAATGCAAACTCGATCTGGACAATTTTGTTGATAATTTTTGTTATAAACTTGAGAAGCATAGGACATACTATGCTTTTTACCTCACAGCTTATAAAGTCACTGGAAAGTTGGCAAAAATCCCCAGTGTTTCCGTGTTTCAGGAATAATCCCTAAGCTGTTCTTTCGTATATTCCCTGCTTCTGCCAAATGCCTTCACCAAACAATTCATTCATTTCACATAAACTTCAGTTGTACTCTGCAATCACTTCGTCCATAGTGGTAAAAGTGTGCAGTTAGGCTAGCCAAGCATGTTTGGATGTTTCCATTTTATTTAGGGTTTATCTACTTGTTTTTATAGCTTTCAATACCAAACTTATTAAGTTATACAACAAGCTCTGTGTTGGAACTAATCCTCACCCACATACTGTTAACAGATTTTCTCTGAATACTGTCTCTTTGGAGAAAGGTCCCACCCACACAGAGTTTTCCTCTGATAGGTCATTTAGAATTCTTCCTGTCATTGAAATTTGCTTATAATTTTCTCTTCAGGGAAACTGTTTTCGCAAACCTCGACTTTGAGCTAATGAGTCAGTCTGGTTCTCCCTATGTGTGATTCAGGATGTACATTTGATTTTTATGAAAGTGGCTCGATTTGGCCATAAGCCTGCCATGTCCTCAAATTGTCATAAACAAGGAGTACTACTAAGGGCGATGTCAGCATAGGAAATCCTGTGACTTTTCACAAATAACATGTTAAAATCACAGTATTTTCTGCCTGCCAAAAAATATAATTACCTTTAAAATTAAAAGGTGTAAGTTTTTTCAGAGATGGTACTCACAAAGGAATGTGAGTTGATAGCTTTTTACATCAATCTGAGGATCCACCAGTGAGTCATGGCCCCCAGAGTACTGAAAGACAGTGTCTAAACACCATCCTAACTAATACTGCTGGACAAAGATTAATTAGTTCACCCTGGCTTCACAGGACACCTGAAACACAATCGTTCATTATAAAGGGGGAGAAACATTCCACCACCCTGAGATAAATCCTAATTCTGGGGTTTATGAGACCTGGCAAACTTAAACAAGCTAATAATATTTTAACAAAGATTTTAATAACGTGTTGATGAATAAGGCCAATGGGAGAGCATTTTCAATTATGCCATGACATGCTCTTGTCCCTTGTACTATAAATAAGAGTCACAGTCACTCATGGTGCTGCACACGGGAGTTGTTTACTGTCTGAGGTCACTACAGCTTATTCTGGATCACAGGTTAATGAACAAATGTTTCTTCTTTTCTAGAAGGGATGAGGAGTGTGTGTGTGTTTTAATTATGTCAGTTGCTAATTCAGTTTCTTTATTCATTAAGTCTGGTCTATTTTGAGCAATATTATTGTCTTAGACTGTTTTCTGCTGCCATAACAGAATGCCACAGACTGGTTAATTTATAAAGAAAAGAAATTTATTTGGTTCATGGCTCTGGAGGCTGGACATCCAAGAGCATGGTGCCTGCATCTGGCGAGGGTCTTCCCACAGTGGACGGGCAGGAGGGGGACTCGAGCATGGGAGACAAAGGGATAAAGAAGCCGAACTCCCACAGTAATTTACCTATTCCTGAGATAATGGCACTAATCTCCCTCATGACCTAATCACCTCTCAAAGGCCCCACCTCCCAATCCCTTTATATACATATATGTATATGTGTGTGTATATGGAATTAAATTTTAACATGAGTTTTGAGGGGGGCATTCAAGCCATAGTAGGTATCAATAAGGAAGGTATTCTGCATGTTCCATAATGACTATATGTGGGCAGCTCTCTTGTGGTTTCTAGACCAGGCAAAGGGCTTCGGCTTCAGTAATGAGAAATATGTAATGAATAAAAGTGAGAGAAAGAAATCCAGATAAAAGGCACTGAGAACCCAGAGAGAGGTGAAGGAAGGGTTCTGTGAGATGAAAAGCCTTAGGGGATTACTAAAATTTGGAAAAATATAGCTATATCATGGAAGGTCACAAAAAGTCAGTCAGCTATAAGTTAATCGTATGTTCTGTTTAAGGCTAAAGATGAATGATCCCTCTGCCCGGAGATGGCCTGTCATCGGCTCAACCCCAAAGGACAGCCTGGAGAAATTTAGCAAACAGGAATTGTCAACACTGGAATTCCCACTGACTTCTTTTGCATTCCTTTGAATTTTTCGGGAACTTGAAAACTTCTAGAATGGTGTAGTGTCTAGTGACAGGGCATTTTTCTCAACCTCCCCTCCTTCTGATTTATTTGCAAGGTAGAAGGTAACTTCTAGGACTGGAAAATCTGAACTGTGACATGTTGGAACTGGCATTCAGTCAGAGTCTCTTAAGTGCCTGGCTTTACCAGTATTCTTTCCTTGTGGGAACCTCCTACACACTCACATGTACCAGGATTGTCCCTAGCAAATGTGCTATCCCTTGAAAACATTCTAGGTCCAAAAGTTTCCCTAGTGAATGCCTTCCAGTCTTCAAGGATGGTGCCAGTGCTGTTTAAACCATGATAGATCTTTAAAAAATTAACAAAAATACAGTATCAAAACCTAACGAAGATACCACCCTGGTACACATGTGTGTTTGGTCACACACACATACAAACACACACACATACGCACTATAAACTATAGACTAATCTAACTCATAAAAAACCAATATAAAAACCTATTTAATATAATAGTAAATAGAATTAAGGGGCATTTAAAATACAATTCTGTGTGAACAAGTATAAATATTCCAGGGATGCAAAGAAAGTTTGCAATTAAAAAAATATATATATTTATATAGTATAATAAATATATATTTATTTGCATATTTATATATGTCTTATATATTTAATTAAATATATATTTATTGTATATGTATATGAAACTATTTATATATATATATATGGAGATAAGAAAGAGTTCATGATATGGAAACAGTCTCCAGTGCTATAGTGTTTAGCTACCTGTCAAGAGGCCCGGAAGATGGGGCTAATGTTGCAAGTTTGGCTCTTGAAATCTTTTTTTTAAGAATTACATTTTTGTGTTTCTTTATATTGTATATATATAATACAATGTTCACTTCTCAATATTAAAATGATAAGCAACCCAACAGAGAAAAAGCAACAGATTTGCAGAGATACTTTACAAAAGAAGATGTACGAATGGCCAATAAGCACATGAAAAGATGTTCAACAACATAGTCATCAGGGAAATGCAAACTAAAAGCACAATGAGATAACAGCATGCACTTGTTAGAATGTCTAAAATTCTAGTTTCCTCATGCTCCTTTGCAATCTATCCCTCCCTTTATCTCAGATAACCAATGATTTTATTTCTGTCCCTAGCGAGTAGCTTGTACTTTTCTAGAATTTTATGTAAATGTACAGTATATAATCCTTTGTGCCTATTAATTTTTTGCATAGCACAATGAGTTTGAGGTTCATCCATATCACTGCATTTCTTTTCTTTGATGAAAATATGTCCTTATAAATGTAGTGTAGCTTAGGTGTGCAGCGTTTATAAAGTCTACAGCAGTGTCCTGGCCCTCAAGTTCACTCACCACTCACTCACTGATCCACCCAGGGCAACTTCCAGACCTAAAAGCTCCACTTCTGGTAAGTCCCCTATATACATGCACCACTTTTTATCTTTTATACCATATTTTCACTGCCCCTTTTCTATGTTTAGATGTTTAGACACACAGACACTTACCACTGTGTTACAATTTCCTGTGGTGCTCAGTACAGCCACGTGCTGCACAGGTGTGTAGCCCAGGAGAGACAGGCTGTCCCACACAGCCTAGGTGTGCAGCAGGCTGCACCACACAGGTTTGTGCAAATACCGTACACTCTACAGAGCTCAAATGACAAAATCACCCAATGGTGCATTTCTCAGACTGTGTCCTTGTTTTTACCTGATGCACGACTGTACCACAACTCATTTATCCTGCCGGAGGACATCCGGGTCTAATACAAATGAATTTACTGTGAACATAAGTCAGCAAGTCTTTGTGTGATCATATGTTTTCATTTCTGTTGGATAAACACCTAGGAAGGGAAGGGCTGGGTTTTGAGAGAGATATATTTTTAAATTCAAAGAAGCTGCTAAACAGTTTTCCACCGTGTTGGACTGAACTGAACTGAACTGAACTGAAACGCTTCATCCCCAACAACGCTGAACTTTGAACTCTTGGAACTCGCCCAGTCAGGCTTTTATCCCCACACTGAAATGGTGTCCCCAGGATGCCACAGCCCCCAAAGGATGGGTCTCAGGCTTCGTCTTAATTCACCCAGCAGCCATCTCACACATTAACAGCTGATCACTTTCTCCTCGAAGTGCTTTCTTTGCTTCTTTTAAAGATGACACACCTTCCTAGGTTTCCTCTTAGATTCTGTTCATTGCTTTCCTGTTGCCCTGCAGGGGGACTTCCCGGTCCTGAGGTCCAAACCTGAGAGTGCCCCAGAGCCCCGGGCTGGGAACTCCGCCTTCTCTGTGTGCACGTGCTGTGGGCGTCCCAGCCGTGCCTGGCTTCACCCCCCAGGCTCTCTGATGTGCCTGCACACTGCCGATCTGCTGCCTGTCTATCCTCCCTCCTTCCTCCCTCCATCCTTCTGCATTGCTTTATTTTTTGTATCCCCACCATTGACTTCTTAAGCTGAGCTCCAGAACTTTGTATCCAAATATCTATTCAACTGCTAGTCTATGTGTATCTCCAAAAGTAGATATCGTGTGTTTAAGGGAGAATTCTTTATTTCTCTTTCCTTCAGCCCTAGACCCCCAAACCTGTTTCAACCTAGATCTTCCCCATTTTAATAAACAGCAGCTCCAGTCACCAAGTTGCTTAGGTCAAAAAACTATAAGTCAATATCGATTTCTCTTTTTCTCTCACACCGCACATCTAAGTCACAAGGCTTTAATTCCAAAATACTATCTGAGCTAGGGCACTGCCCACAATTTTCACCGCTGCTCTCCTGGTCCCAACACTGTGGACATCCACCAGGACCTCCTGAGAGCCCTGCTCACACTCTTGGTCCACACGACAGACAGCCAGAGCAACCTTGTCACAGTATGAGCGGGGTCACTCCCTGCTCAGCATCCTCCCCTGGCTTCCCGGTGTACTCAGAATCACATGAAAATCTCAACCCTGACCCAGTGACAAGTGATCTGGGCCCACCTCTGTCTGTGTCTTCTCTTGTTTCTCCCCGCCCCCCCCCCTGCCCCCGGCTTACTTTGTTCCATGTTGGGGGTCACTCTGTTCTTCAAATAGGCCAAGGTGTCTGGATTCAGGGAATTTGCACTTGCTCTTCCCATTTTCTGGGATGCTCTGTATTCCATCTTTTCATGAACCACCCTCTTTGTTATTTTTCAGATATCCGATATCCCCAATACAGTCAGCCCCTGAACATCATATCTAAATAGCCCGCCCAGTCTCCCGGAGCCCCGCACCCTACTCCACTGTCCTTTGAGACTTTTATCTCTACATAAAGTTACATAATGTCTAATTGACTTCTTATCGTCTGTCTTAACTAGGACGTAGACCCCGCATGGGCAGGACTTTGTTTGAGCTTTCACAGATAGTCCAGGTAACACTGCATGTACAAATAACCTGAAAAGCTCTGTGCTGGACGCCACAGGGGTTTATTTTTCACTCAGGACAAGTCCTTTGTGAGTTTGGATGGTTCTTCGGAGCGGCCGTCCTCTGCACTTTGATGCAACCGTGCAGGCTGAGGGTGCTGCAGCATCGGAACACACAGCCAGGTCTGTAGAAGAGATCAGGTGGAGAATTATGCTCCAGCTCTTAAATCCTTTCACTTAGAATGGACACAGCTTACTTCTACTCATATTTCCCTTCCAAAACTTGTCACATGGCCACACCTGATGTCAGGGGTGTGTGGGCCTCTAAGGAGAGTCAGGCCAAATGATGGGGTGGCGTTAGACTAGGCTACCCCACCCACCTCACTGATCACCCCACTCCCAGCACCTGGAACTTGGACACTAGCACGTGGCTCAGAGCGGGTGCTCCATGGATATTTGTTGAATGAGGTTAAATATGTCCAGACCTTGGCTTTGCCAGCCATGCCAGCCATGAACGCATGGTTCTAAGAAAACCAAAAGTCTTGCTACTGTGCCTTGGATCTGTTGTGGTTCCCTAGATCTGGTGCACTCCATTAGACACGGAATTCTCTTGACCTTCACTTTCTCTCCCATTAGGAATAATGTACTTGGTAATTCATTAGATCAGTTGTGTGAATTAGCTTAACATATCCTCCTGCCAGAGAGACATGATAGTACATGCAATGGTTGCAGTTTGGGAAGAACATTCTTTGTAAGGGAAATATTTCTGGTGTTTTCAAACTATATGACAGAAGCAACTGCCTACTTCTAAAAGGACTGTTTTCCTGACACATTTTATCTTCTTAGCTTTAATCACTAATCATGTTACCTAATGATATTATGCAACTTTTCCTAAGCCCAGCACAATGAACTGAAGTCAAGAAAGAAAGCAACCTTGTTTTTTGTGTGCTCCTTAATTTTTGTTGATATCAACAAGGCTTTTGTCTATGCAGGGAATGGTGTGCTCATAGCATGCAAGAGGTTTTAGAGATCATCTATTTTAACTCACAGATGAACAAAGGAGAAGCTGAGATTTAATGTTCAACATTGAATTAATTAATTCATGTTGAAGAGGTTACCAAAATTTACACAGTGAGTTAAAGGAAGTAGCTCCATGGGAACTTGAAGTCCCCACTTCTTAGCTAGGAGCCAAATTGCACAGAAAACAAAAAATAAATTTTTATTTTTACTAACCAGCCACTTCTTTACAAATTCTTGAAAATAGTAATTAAAAATCTATCCTAATTCAAATATGCTTCTATAAAAACTCTATCTTCTCATCAGAAATTCCCACTGTACCCTTAGATCTAAATAATCAAGTCTGAATATATTTAAAAAAACTTTGAAGTTTCTGTGAAATTTTATCCTGTACTTCTGAAGAAATGATATAAAAAATCCTTTATCTTTAAGAAAAACTAAGTGGCAACTTATTCACAACTAATTCACAGAAAACTTTCTCCATCGGTTTTGTGTACTCCATAGATGTCAAAACCTCAGAACTGATGTCATTTTTACTGCGCAGGAGAGTTAGATCTTTGCCAACTCTTCTTGAGCAGAAGCCAGAGAGCTTACATATTTTTGGAATAATTAAAGAAGGCACTGAAAAATGAGAGGGAAAATCCAGCTTCTTTTAAAAGATCATTAAAATCTTGATAGCACTATCTGCTCAAACAGCACATTCCAGACAAACGCAATAGAGCTTAAAAGTTGAAGGCACGAACTCTGGAATCACACACGTAAGTGTAGCTCCCACTGCTGCTCACTAGCTGTGTGGCCATGGAGAGCCATCTGTGCCTCGGTTTCCCCACCTATAAAATAGAGATGCTAGTAATAGTAATACCCAGTTTACAGGTTGGCGGAGAGGATTAGATTAGACGCATGTATTACGTTGACAGAATGTGCGCCTGTCCATGACACTCTTATAGTCCATGGCTGTCCCCAGCAGTGCAGCTGTTCCTATATCGGGGTTCTCTGATAGGAGTGGAGAGAATGAATTCACTGTCTTCAGCATGCACTGCCTCTATCATCTTCTGCCTTTTTTTAATGCAGTGACTTTCTGTCCACCAGCAGAGACATCACTTCGAGGCAATTTTTCTTGGTAAACGCTCATTGGGTGAAGTGTGGCCTTGTGCAGAAGTAAAACACAATAAAATATTTTAAGGCTCCCAATTTCCTCTTGGATTAGATCTTTTGCATTCTGGCCCCTCTGGAAATGCCTAGTCCTTGCCTAGCCATGACTGACATCCTGCGTGCGTTTGCAGAGGATTGCTCTTGATTCTATGAACTTGGGCTCGGAGCTTTGCCTATATTTTGTTTATGCTGCCTAGACTGTCCCATCTGTTCATCCCCAAAATTCCTTAAAAGCCCACCAAAGTCTATGCCTTTCTATTCAGCCCATACAGGGCACCTCACAGGGCTTCAGCAAACAGCTCTCTCCCGGCATGAAGCAAGCTGTTTTCTAATTAATTTTATCTTCCTTAGTAAACCAGGAGCTGCCTAGGAGAAGCGACCATGTCTTCTTCATCATTGTATCTCCAGGGTCAAACCTGACACACGATAAATTCTCTATAAGCCTTGTTAAAAGAACCATAAATTATGTAGGCAGACCACACAGCAGCCCTCATTCCAAAACATCCACACACAGGATTCCAAGCAGTGGCCTCAGCCAAACTGACCCCTCGCTGCAGGCATCTGTCATTCCAAGTGTGGCGGAGAGTGTGGCTTTGGAGCCAGCAGGACCACCTCACCCCTCACCCTTCAGTGACCTTGACCAAAACCCTTGGTCAAATGAAAGCACATAGAAGACACCTTATCGAGGGTCAGGCATTAGGGTAAATGCTTCCTGCAGTGGTTGCCAAACTCGTCCGCACACTGGAATTATCTGGGAGCTTCAGGAAATATCGGGGAGAGGGAGGGAGGCTTAGACACCTTCTGTTATGATTTAAGTGGTTTGGGCTACAGCTTTAGTCTTAGAGTTTTTAAAAGATACCAGGTGCTTCTGAACTGCACATGTTTAGGAACCACCAGCTTAATAGATAACTGCTGCTGTTATTATATTATATTTAGTATAATATATAATAATATATAATATAAATATATCATAAAATGTGTTTAATATAAATGGTATTCAGTCTTGTCCAGAGAGCTAGGCAGAGTGTAATGCAGATTATCCCTGGGAAGATAAATTTGTTCAAGCAATTATATTATTCTCACGCATCTGAATTAGCTCAGCAGATCATCTGCATTCTGAGTCGGAAGGACGGGCGGAGAGGCTGCAGCCTGGTGCAGTGCAGGCTCCGTCTCCTCTGGCCAATGCAGGGATGGCCTTGAGCAGGCCAGTGGCCCCAGGGTCTGGGAGGGACAGGGTGAGCCTCTGAGATCTGGGAGGACACACCGATCCACAAAATGTCACTTCAATCCTGCTTACCCCCCAGTTCTTTGAAATGAGATGGCAACAGTGTTGATGTGGACTCTGCAGCCAACAAACAGTTAAAGCTGTGGTTTGTGCTCAACAGGTGGGCGGCTAACCATAAAGCCATTCACCTGGAGCCCCTGACGCAGGTTTAGCTTTCTTACTATGATACCTCGTATCATAGTAATTTTCTCTGTTTCCTGCCATCCTTAGTGTGGATTTTATGTTGTATGTCTTTTTCTGAGCAGCAGATATTCCACATTTTTGGTTATCATACTTGTTTTTAAAGTTTATCATCTTCACTAGAAAAGAACTCATGCTAAATATTTATTTTTCTTTAAAAAGGTAAAATACTAATATTTATAATTGTAGGAAGGAACATTTGTTTTGTTTCCGCAAGTGCGTTTTCCTGACATGGCACATCATCACACGTAGAATCAATAGAATTCCTTAGCTACCATTTTCCTGTCATCAGTATTTGATACATTTGTTGTACATTTGTCAACCTAAATTATGTATATACACAGTGAAGCTGTCACTATTTTGAGATACTTACAATAATAATTGTGAAATTATAGGGGAACTGGTAAGCATTCAAAAATCAGTTTAGAGAATGTTTGTGTTAGAAAATAGATATGTATAAAAGAGATGTAGTGGTGATATAATTCCAAAGCCAAACTTCTATTAATATTGGGAGGCAATGTCACGTTTTTGATATGTTTTGTCTAATGAGATGCAGAGGTGGGGAGGACAGGGGAGGGCTCAGAGAGGGAAGACGGGTCGGATGGGGAAGTGGGTGTCCTTCCTCTGGGAAGCACGGCTTGTGGGGACATGAGTCATTTAATCTGCACTTGCCGAGTCCCAAGGCCCTGGTAAGTAGGAGAACGTGTAGGCCCGGATCCTTTCCTTAAACAAAATCTACTTGGACCCACATAGGCTGAGCTGATGCGAGGACACACTCTATAAATAGAGCTGCTATTCCAGCTCTCCACCACATCCTATCTGTGACATTTAAAGCCACTTAACAGACACAGCACTGGCCTCGGCTGCCTTCCACGAGTTCTTATCAACATGCAGAGGCTTAGGGGAGCATCTCAGGATAGCTCAGCCTATGCCTCCATAAATACAAACACCACTGACTAAGTCCGCCCTTCCCTCCTGACTATATTCTGAACCTGCTCTGGAAATGTTTCTCCAAGGCACAGAGACAAGCCTGGCCCATTTTTCCTTCTGTACACCCATGGTAACCTCTGTGCATTTGCATTACAACACTGAACTCAAGATAGTAAAATTGCCCTCCCTCTGAGTGCCTGGTGGTCAGGAATTGGGTTTAGTTTATCTTCATGCTACTGGATTGGAGCATGGTACCTGTTGCCTGATAAATGTGCAGTCTATGGAGCACGTGGTAAGCCTTCCACTGCCTTGCTTCTCAGTGCGCAGTCTAGGGACTGGGCTCCGGCATCGCCGGGAAACTAGAATGGGGAGCCCCACCCAGACCTGAGAAATCAGAACCTGCATTTTAACCCAGCCCACCTGCCGACCCTGGGAATGCGTGCACACATTGAAGTTCGGGAAGTGCTATCCTAAAGTGGTGTAGAGCTGACTGGATTTTACTAGGTTAGCCTCTGTTCGTGACAGTTTTTGTTCCTGAGCGAATTTTAGGTAATGGGATCTGAGGGAGGTGTGGGGCAAAGTGGTAAATTCATGAATCTGTTATCCACACACTTGATGCCATCCCATCCTTCGCTAGGAAGTGGAGGTTTCTGCAATGTCACCGTACTTTTCAATTTCAAAAAAAAAGAAAGAAAAGAATACTACTTGCATGTTTGTCCCATTTTCAGTGGAATATTGCACCTAGATAGTTAAATATCAAACCTCAGTGTCATGAAATACAGACTGTTATTTCTCCTGCAGGGGGAAAGGCACCACCACTCTGCTATGATGCCAAACTCACTCTGTTTGGAACTAACCCCTGCCTCTGACCCAGGACCTGCAGGGTTGTGTGTATGTTTGTTTATGCTCTGTGCCATTCCCAAGTGCATTTGCGTTGCCTCACACACTCACACACACCCTCACACACGGTGTCACACACTCACACTCACATACACTCTCACACACACACTCACGCACATTCTCACACACAGTCTCACACACTCTCACACACACACACTCACATACACCCTCACACACAGTCTCACACACTCTCACACACTCACACACACTCACATACACCCTCACACACAGTCTCATACACTCACACATACCCTCACACAAGTCTCACAGAGTTTCACACACTCACACTCACATACACCCTCACACACACCCTCACACAGTCTTACACAGTCTCACACACTCACACACACTCACCCTCACACAAGTCTCACACAGTCTCACACACACACTCACACACACCCTCACACAAGTCTCATAGAGTTTCACACACTCACACACACCCTCACGCACACCCTCACACAGTCTTTCACAGTCTCACACACTCACCCTCACACAAGTCTCACACAGTCTCACACACTCACACTCACACACACACTCTCACACAACATCACACACTCACATACACTCACAATCACACACATTCACACACCCTCACACAAGTCTCACACACACACACTCATATTCTCTCACACACACATACTCTCACACACACTCACACACACTCACATACACTCTCACACACTCATACTCTCACACACTCACATACACTCTCACAATCACACACACATTCACACACCCTCACACGCAGTCTCACACACACTCTCATACGCACTCACACACAGTCACAGACATACACGCTCACACACACACGTTAAAATACAAACTAAGGAAGTAATACTTTCAGCTAAACTTGTCAACAATAGGCCACCCCCCTTATGTGATCTTGCTTGGAAATTATTCAATTATTTTTCAATGTGTGTTTTTATTATTTTTTATTTTTATTTCAGTATAATATGGGGGTACAAATGTTAAGGTTACATACATTTCTCTTGCCTCCCTCCCCCCTCGAGTCAGAGCTTCAAGCGTGTCCATCCCCCCGACAATGCACATTGTGCTTATAATGTATATATGTAAACCCATCCCCTCTCCCCCACCTGCCCAATACCCAATGAATGTTATTATTTTTAGGGGGGGCAATGGAAATGAACAGAAACTTTTCCAAAGAAGACAGAATAATGATCAGGAAACATATAAAAAATGTTCGACATCTCTAATCATTAGAGAAATGCAAATCAAAACCACAATAAGAGCAGACAAAAACATATGCTGGGGAAAAGAATCCCTTTTCAATAAATGGTGCTGGGAAAACTGGATAGCCACTTGTAGAAGGCTAAAGCAGGACCCACACCTTTCACCTCTCACAACAATCAACTCACGCTGGATAACAGACTTAAACCTAAGGTACGAAACTATTAGAATTCTAGAGGAAAATGTTGGAAACACTCTCCTAGACATTGGCCTAGGCAAAGAGTTTATGAAGAAGTCCCCAAAGGCAATCACAGCAGCAACAAAAATAAATAAATGGGACATGATCAAACTAAAAAGTTTCTGTACAGCCAAAGAAACAGTCATGAGAGTAAACAGACAACCTACAGAGTGG
>VSMD01043843.1:0-15359 GCA_008750895.1 Mirza zaza
CCCCCGCCCGATGCCCAGCACCCCCGCCTAGAGCCCCCCCCCAGTGCCCAGCACCCCCGCTGGCCGGGTCCACCCGTTCCAGCCCCTATGTCTGGCTGGCTCAGGCCCCCACTCTGGTGGGGACAGACGCTCCTGGGCCGGCCAACTGAAGGCACTGGAGCCAAGCACGGAGCTGCCGCTGGCCCCTCCCCAGCCCGGGCGGGGCGCCGCAGCGATCTTGATTACCTGCCCTGCTATACCTTGTGTGTCTGCGACCCTATGACTCCCTCGGAGAGGGTTGCGCAGCTCAGCCAATCAGGGTGCAGCCGTCTTGGAAATACACATTTCCAAGAATTTCATTCACAGACTTTACAATCCTGATGCCTTGTTCTCATGACAAAACCCAGCAGCCAGTACTTATTAAATGTCATTTTCCCCACCCCATCTTCTGCCAATGGAGAGAATAAAAGCTGAAAATAAAAATTAACACTTTTACTACATTGCAGAGGTGAGTCTTTTTAAGTGAACAAAATTCTTGTCACCTAGGACCTGTTTCTGGGCTTAAGAAGGAACGCCCACATGAAATGAGTTGGTCTGCATCCTTTGCATTCCAGGCTTATTTTCCCTCATAATTTTAAGTAATCGGAATTTTTTTTTTTAGTTGTCATCACACAGACTGACTATGGATTGCAACAAGTAGAAAACAAACCCATTTGAACTACATCCATTTCATGGAAGTAGCTGGGGCCTGGTGATTTGTGCTTGTAGTCCCAGCTACTTAGGAGGCTGAGGCAGGAGGATGGATTGAGCCCAAGAGTTGGAGGCTGCAGTGAGCTGTGATTGTGCCACTGTGCTCCGGCTTGGGCAACAAAGCAACACCCTTTCTCAAAAAAAAAAAAAAAAAAATCATGGAAAGTCAGAGTAGGAGCTGAGGAAACATGAAGGGTATGGAAGGATAGGAATGCGTACCTGAGGACTCTCTTTCTTTCAAATAAGGTTTGTGAGTCGTTAAGTACACTAAACCTCCTATCGTTGCCACCCTTGGAAAAAAATGTGCTTTCATCATTATCTCTGTGCTCAAAACCTAACATAATTCCTGGTTTCACACTAAGGTACTAAAATCGCACCCCTCTGCCTGTCCAATCCGGGGCATGGGTCCCGGCTCGAATGGAGCCCGTGTGTCTGCAGACGTGCTGTGTGGGACCACGACCGCGCTCCCCCTGCACAGAGCACCTTCTTTTCATCCCTCCAACGCCCCTCACCCTGCAAACTCCCATTCTCCATTCCCATCTGGCCAGTCCCACAGTCCAGCCCTTAACTGCTCTTGCCTCATTAAGTGCTGGAAGGAAGGGCCTTCAGCTGAGCGCGCGTCCAGGCCCCGCCAGGGCAGAGGCCTCCGTTCCCGCGGGGCTGCTGCGCACCGGCCCCGGCGCCCGGCCGTGCACGCGGTTTGTGGAGCCACCTGGGGAGGTCGCAGGGAAAGGCGTTCGCCTGCAGCCAGCGCTCCGGAGTGAAGGCGCGCCAGAAAGGTTGAGAGCAGCTAGTTCGGGTCGGCATGCACGGCAGCTGCGGCCAGTTTGGGATTTGTTCCAAGCTCGGTAACAACCCTGGACAAGACACCAACATAATCTGGAGAGCTGTGTTCTTCCCTGCCAGTTTAGGACTGGCCGCGTCTGGCCAAGAAAAAGAAGGTGGAGGAAGTCTGCCAGCAGCAACTTCCAGCTGCTCGGTAAACAGGCTGAGTCTGAAACCCAGGCAGCCCAGAAATGCAATTAACGTGGAAATGGAGATCTTTTCAGAAAAGAAAATGGCCCCAGCGCTGTTTTCCACTGCGTTCCCTGCCCCTGGCACCCACCCAGACAGCCGGAGCCAGCCTCTTGCTCACAGACTCGTGAATTCCCAGCCAGGACGGGACAGGCCAGCCTCACCTGCCCCTGGAAGGTGCAGAAGGCGAGCCCAGGCCCTCAGCTGCTGCACACGCGTGTGCAGTCTGCTGCAGGCCCTGAAAGGCATCTCCTTTAGCCAAACTGTGGGGAGTTATAAAATGGGGTCCCTGGGCCACCCCCTTTTCTATGGAATTTCATTAGCTACCTAAGGAGTAGGTGTTCTCTGCCAGACAGCTGGAAACCCTGAGCAAAGTCAGAGGACAGTTTTTCACTCTCACTCTCAATTTTGTTTACAGAGTAAGGGTGGAAAGCCCTGCTAGCCAGCGGGAAACTCACTGGAATGATCCGATACATCAGCATTCGGACTTTTAGCAGGAGGTAGACTCAGGCTGAGTGCCGTGCATATGTAGTTTCACTTTATCTCACAGCCACTCCAAGCAGTGGGTATTAAAAGCACTCCAGTTTGTGGAAGAGGAACTGGAGCCTCAGAGAGGTCGAGTAACTTGCCCGAGGCCACACAGCTCAGGAGGGGTAGTGTAGGATTCAAACCTGGTGACTCTGAGCCTGAAGCCCAGCAGCTCTTGGTGAGAGGCCAGCAGAGCCCAAGCACAGGCAGATGAGCCCTGAGCTCCAGTCCCTTATGGCAGGTGTCTGCAGGGCACAGTGCAAAGGGCCGGAGTAAAAAATATAAAGAAACAGCCCCAGGCAGCAGGAAGCTGCAGAGAGATCAGGTCTAGTGCGAGGTTCTTAGGGCACCCTGGAGAATGTTACAATAAGTCACCCAAGGCCATCCAGCTGCTAAGTGTCAGAATAGGATTTGACTTCTTGGGACAGGACAGGGAAGCTCTGGGAACTGGGAAGGAGTCAAGAAAGTTCTAGAAGGTTAGGCTCTGCCAGGAGGGTGGGGAGTGGGGATTGGAGGGATGCCATGCGAGTGAGTGGGCAGGGCGGCAATGGCACAAACAGGTTGCATTCTTCCAGTCAGTCAGCAGGCGATGTCCACACTGCCTTCGACATAGATTTTCAACCACTTTTCATCACCTGCACGGCTGTGGCCAGCCACCGCCAGCCCTCCCCAGGGTGGCTGCAGCATCCTGGCTCCTGTGTCCATGCTCACCTGCCTTCAGTGTGTGCCCAGTTCAGCAGCCAGTCATCTGGCCAGATGCAGGCCCTGGCGTTCCTCGGCCAAGCCTCCCGATGTCCTCTGTGGGAACTGTCCCCCCCCTTCCAGCCAACCTGCCTGACCTCACCTCCTCTGCCCCTTCCTTCGCTCTGCTCTTGCCACAGGGCCTTTTCATGTTCTGCTCTCTCTGCCTACAATGCTTCCTCCCTGAAATCTTCACTTTTTCATGTTTTTACTCAAAAGTAACTTTAGTAAGACTGTCCCTGTCCCCCTTATGTGAAGTTTCGACCACCGCTGATGCTTCTTGTCTCTCTTTTTGGCTTTTTTTTTCTCCCCGGCATTATCACTAACTTCCTTTGTGCTCAATTACTTATTCACCTGCTCCCAGTGAGAATGGCAGCTCCACAAGGGCAGGCATGTGTGCTGCTGCTTGGTGTCTTTCACTCCCTGGGCCTGGCACACACCATGAACTTAACAATATTTGCTGAACGAATGGACGAATGAGTGAAGCCCCACAGTTTACCTCTTGTCGTGGAAGGAGCTAGAATATTCTGCTAGGACAGAGGCTGGAAGAGCAAGGCAGGAGGGTTGTTGGAGGAGAGATTAAGGGAGTTGTGTTGCAAAGACTCGTGAGCTAAAAAGGGATGTTCTGGAAGGGGTGTGGGGTCCCTCTGCCTCTCCCACCCACGCCTCTGTCCGCTCTGGGACTGCCCCGGCCGCCTTCCTGTAGGAGCAGGAGGCGCGGCAGAGTGGCGTGCGGCAGGGCCACTGCCGCGCCTGGGATGGAACACCCGTCTCAGGTGACGAGAGAAAGCCAAGGCAGGGGCAGGAGCCCGCCTCGCTAGGGCTGCCCTGGTCCCTGTCACCCAGCAGCAGTGTCATCCGAGAGCTGCTGGAGAGACCCATGGGCCACTGGCAAAGCTGGACCCCTCGTGCCACCCGTGTCTGCGCTCGCAGCTGGAGGGCTTGGCCGGGCAGAGCGGGTGCAGTGAATGCCTGGGGTGCCGGCCCGGCGGCAGAGCCCCTGGTGCCTGCCAGCTCCCGTAGCAGTGACAAAGTACAGGCTTCTCATCCCCAGGTCAGGGGCTGCCTGGCACTTGGAGCTAGACCGGGGCTGGAGTCCTGGCGCCACCCTCGCCATCTGCGTGACTCTGGGCAGCTCTTGACCGCACACTGTGGCAGTGAGCACTCGTGTGGCCGGGTCACTGTGGGACAAGCCGAAAGGACACACACACCAGGCGCTTGGCAGGCAGGGCCGGGGACTGTTGGAGTCTGCCGTTCCTTTCTCTCTGGGTCACACGCCAGGTTCCGGCTCAGCAGGGTCACGCTGCTGTCACCCCTGCAGCCTCCCTGCAGCAAGCAGAGGGGCTTGAGCCCGATGACCCCATGGCGCCTTCCAGCTCCGGTGTGTGTGGCTTGTGGCTCTGAGCAGAGATCGTCTTTCACTGGCCCCATTTAATAGACAAAATATGAGATGTGTAACGTGTGGCTCGCCAGACTCCACAGAGGGCCTGCCCTGGCCGGTGGCGCGTGTGCGGGTGCGTGTGCGTGTGCACTGGCTGTCCGATCACCACTGTCACCCACATGCCAGGCCCAACCTGAACTGCCTGTGACGCCCTCACACGGCGGCAGGCTGGCCAGCCACTCCTGAACCAGGCCTGGCCTCGGGTCCCTGGGTGCCAAAAGCTTTGGCCACCTCCTGCCTGTCAATGGCACCTGTGTCACTTCCCTAGGGGATGCTGACAGCTACACGCGGACGCCGTTTGGAGCCTGCCAGCAGGGCAGGGTCCAAGCCGGCAGGGAGCACACTCTCCCAGTGTCTTAGCAGCACGCCGGGATCACCCCTGGAGAGGGACAGCTGTGTCCCTTGTCCCCTGCCTCGTCGGTAGGGAGTGCTGTGATCAGGCGTCGAGAACTTGCCTCTCAGGTGCATCCCGGAGCCTCCCGGGTGGGGCGGCTGAAGGACTGCCCCGCGAGGGCAGGAAGGGTGCAGGGGCTGTGTCCGCCTGCTCGGCCACCCTGGCTGCATGCCGCAGGCGCCGGGTGACAGTGTTTCCTGCAGCGCTGGAGGCTGGTGTCCAAGTCTGGGGGGTGGCAGGCTGGCCCTCCTTGGCCTGCGAGGTCTCCACGGGTCTTCCCTCTGCATGTCTGTCGCGGTCTCTTCTCGGGGCGCAGCGCCGTGTGGGACCAGGCCGCCCGCCACCTCGTTTGCCCGGCATCGAAGCGCACTTCGGGCCCTGTCTCCAGACATGGCGTCCTGGGGTTGAGGCTTCAGCACGGATTTTGGGGACACAACTCGGCGCGCAGCAGAGTGCCCAGGGCAGGTGCAGGGGAGGCGGGAGGGCTGCAGGCGAGGTGGGCAAGGTCACCACCGCCCTCCCAGGGCGCGGCCCCTGCTGAGCCCCACGCCGCGTACAGGAGGAAGTGCTGGGTTTCCAAAGCTCTCCCGGGGTTTTATCCCACTTATTCTTCACAGCCGGCCCGGGAGGCAGGCAGGGCAGGGGTCATTGCTATGTTTCAGAGGAAACGGAAGTTTGAAGACGTTAAGCAACATCCCAGAGGAGGCCTTGGTGGCACCCAGGGCTCCTGGCACCCAGAACAGTGTTCTCTCCAGGGCCATGCGGCGCTGCGCGTGAGAGGCGTCACCTCGGCTTCCAGGGACTTGGGTGCAACGCCCCAGGGGGGCTGGGAGTCCAGGTGAGAGCTGGCCAGGGTGGGCGCGCAGAGCACCTCTCACCTCCTACTCTGAGGTGGACTCCTGGGAACAAAGCCGCTTGTGCTTCTAGCTAAGCGCCTCTCCCTTTCCCCCTATTAACAGCGTGGGGCTTGCCCAGTTTACCACAAATAAACGTTCCATTCGCTCTGGTGCAGGTCGAGAGGGTGAACAGCAGGCGTCCTCGAGTCAGCTGCCCCCAGGCCCCAGGCAGGCGGCGGAGTCAGGACTTGTGAGCGGAGAGCAACCAGCTTGTCTCTGCTGCGCTCTGACCTGGGGACTTCCGCAGAGGAGCGTCCATGCAGCGCTCACGCCAGCAGGACAGGACTTTCCTGTGGACCTGGGTCCCCTGAGTCCTTGTGCTCACTGGAGAGTGATGGGCATTTCTTTCTCGCTTCTGACAGGCTCCTAGAAATGGCTCTGGGTCCTTGAGGCAGCGTCACCCTGGCACTGACCCCAGCTCGTAGGATCGGAGACCCTGCGTCCAGGCGCCTCGGCCGAGAGCAGAGCAGAGCAGAGCAGATGGGGTAGAGGGCTGCTTCCTTGGAAGCCACCGGGGAGGCTGCAAACTCGAGATTTAGCGAGGAGACCTGTCCCTTGGCTCATCCGTCCCTCCCTGAGGCTGGCTCTTGGCCTCCAGTGCTTCAGCCGTCAATCCTCCTGGCATCTGGCGGGGGCGTCAGATGAGGCCACAGAAGCAGGGCGGTGTCCCGTCCCCACCTGGCGGGGCCCAGGGAAGGGCCTGCAGGCCCCAAGTGGGGTCCGACAGCCGCAGGCCTGGACAGCAGCCAGCAGATGGCTTTGTTTTTCCGTGGCAGTTTGCTTGTCATGCTTCTCCTTCCTGAGACGCCAGCTGACGGGGGGCGGGGGGGGAGACGGACGTTGAAAGGGACAGGCCATGGCCACGTCTGAGAGTGGGGCCCAGTGCCTGGCAAGACGCTGGGTGGGGGCTGCCCTGCCACCCCCGCCACGCCCCTGCATCCGC
The DNA here is from genome assembly GCA_008750895.1 of Mirza zaza. Lineage (NCBI taxonomy): Eukaryota > Metazoa > Chordata > Mammalia > Primates > Cheirogaleidae > Mirza > Mirza zaza. The sequence goes on from VSMD01043843.1 coordinate 6,687, forward strand.
CTTCAGATCTGGCAGCCAGGGAAGCAGATGTCCTGCTGGAGGCTGCCACCAAGAGCCCCGCCGCACTGGCCTCCCTCCCCCCCAGAGCCCGGCCGGCAGAGGGTGGCCTGCCAGCTGTTGGGCTCCCACCGGCACTGGCCAGGCCCTGCTCCGAGCGTGCCAGGTGCCAGGCAGGGGGTGCCGGCCCCACAGCCTGGGGTCGAGGGGCTGAGAGTGTGAGGGCTGGAGCGTGAGGGCTGGAGCGTGAGGGCTGGAGTGTGAGGGCTGCTCGAGGGGCGGCAGGTTGGGACAAATGGCAGACGCCACTTCCAGGTTTAGGTCTGAAGAGTCCGGAAGGTCTCCTGCCAGCAGCAGCTACAAAATGGACTAAATACCAGGTGGATAAAGAGAGGGAGTCTTGGGCTAAACCTACACTTCCAGGGAACACAGTTTGCACTTGAGAAAATGGCCTCTGAGTGTGGCCTCTGTTCCAGGCCGCTGAGACTTTCCCAGGGCAAGGAGACGCAGGGAGAGGAGCATGTCAGTGCCGGAGACACTGCTCTGTCTGGCAGAGCCTGCTCCAGAGGGAGCCCTGGATTCTGCTGGGAGCCCCGGGAGAGGCGACTGCTACACCGAGCAAGTGGCCAGGGCTTGCTCAGGCCACAGGCCTCGCCGAGGACTGCCCGCCCAGGCTGCCCTGCGCAGGAGCGGGTGGACACAGCTGCACCGTGGGGAGAGCAGCTGCCGGCTGGGAGGTCACCACGGTGACTGGTGACAGCCCCAGGCCTGGCCTGGCAGCCCCTGGGAGCAGAGGGCCGCAGGTCAGAGCCCGCGGGGTGCCCTTGGCGCCATGTCCTGCTGGCAGTGCCACTCAAAAGGAGGACTCAGAGCAGAGGCAAATGCTGGGAAGCACCCCTAGGGGGAAACTCGGAGGCGTCACAAACTTAAGCAATTGTGGTTGTAAATAAAATCGAACTCATTCCTCAGGAGAGAATAAAAACGACAGTGTTGGAAAGAACCCAGCCTCGTCAAAATGCCTCATCCTCCTCGTGAGCGTCCCGCCTCGCAGTTCCCTCACCCGTCCAGTCTCTCTGGTGTCTTGCCGAAATCTGTTTTATTTTAAGAGTATTTACCTTCAGTTGTCCGAGGGGAAGAACGACTGATAAACTCCCTTCTCAAAACCTTCAGCTATTTTAAGCCCAATCACGTGTTTTCTTCTTTACGCTCAGCAACCCCAATTATTTTAGCTAGTGCCTTTGAATGACCAAACAGCCTTTGTCTTTTAGAATGACATTGACCTAGCTGCTCAATAAATTAACATCAGCTGACTCATTTGGCTCATAAAAGTCTACTTGCCAATAAAGAGGGAAAAGGAGCAAACAATTTGAGGAAAAGGTAGGCTAGTCATTTCACCGTTTATCAAGATAAGAGGACCACCAGCCAATTTTTTAAAAAATCTGTTACTTTTAATGTTTTTTAAGGGCCTATTTTCTACCTCTTTGATCATCTCTATGGCTCTTCTCTGAGTTTTCAGTTTCCTTTTTAAAGGTTGTTAATCAAAATCACCCATTATTCTAATCAGTGCTTGAGTCGCTACATTGTATCATTGAAGAATTACTTTCCAATTTCTGTAAGTCATACAAGTATCCTTTGTTATAGCTCCCATATCAGCTCACTTTCTTTCTTTGCTTCTGATAACATAGCCTGTTATTTCACATTCAGCTTATGGTCGGCCAGGCGCCTGGAGTTTTCTTTTTGTTTGTCGTTGTCTATATCTGTGCCTAACTATCAAGTTTCTTTGTTAGAATGAGCTCTCTGCTATTTCATTTAAAACTTTCCCACTGAGGTGAAATAAACATATATGAAAGTACACGTGAGTACACAACTTGATACATTTTCACAAATAGAAAATTTGCATGTAACCAACATTCACGTTACCTAATATCACCTTATTGACAACCAGAAACCCTCTCCGGCCCCCGGACCCCACCCCAGCAGGGCTAACCAGCGTCCTGGTGGCTAACGCCATAGAGGAATTTTGCTTGTTTTCATTCTTGCAGTCACGCAGTGACTTTTGTGTGTGGTCACTCACATTGCCATTCATTTCCACTTTCCTTTACTAAGCCTACTCATTCCATTAGCAGGTCTAGAAGCATCTAGGAGCCTCAGAACCAAGGTATTTCCACCTTAGACATGTCTGTTTTGACTGTGGCTAAGTAACATGGTCCCTGTGACATGCTGGATCTCTGAGTTAGAATTTTACTAGAACAATTTACTGGTTATTTTGTTCCTTTTACTTCTTACAATCAACCACCTTCTTCCTAGCTCCATTTATACTCTTAGATCAGGGTAACCTCTGATCGCTGTGTGTGTGTGTGTGTGTGTGTGTGTGTGTGTGTCACTGCTTTAGTCCCATGGGAAATCATTTCTGCTGCTGTGAGGGAGACGGTCATTGAGAGTGGAGGGTACACGCCAGGGGAGTCTTTAATTCCTCGTCCCATGCAGTGTTCGATGGCTGGGGTGGTTTGTGCTGACATGTCACAGGTGTGGCCAGTGTCAGAGGCAGTGTTTCCTGACTTTTTCATGACATGGCACCGTGGAAAATGATCACATTTACATGACAAATCTGGGGTAAGTGGATGGGATATTTTTGCAGTATTAGGTAATAACACATAAGACATTGTCTTACGACCATTCAAATATTTATATTTATTTACATATAGACAGATATGATATATAGCATTTATAATATGTATATTTAAATACACTTAGCAACTATACTTAATATATGTTTACATTTAAGGAATCTAATAGCTCTTCCTTTCCTTTGTGTCATATGAAATGTTGATTTGTGTGTGTGTGATGCTGTGAATAGAATTTCAAATCCAAACTAGTTTATTTGGCATCCATTATTTCAGAATAAAGAAGTTCTCATTGTCAAAATAAGCCTGTGTTGCTGGAGCAGTGCTTCGTCAGCTATCTTGGGTGCCACTGAAGGGCACATCCCCCCAAACTGCAGCAGAAATGTCCTAACCACGTGAAGCCAAAGATAGAGCTGCCTGCCCCACCCACCCGGCCAGTCTTCTCTGGCTGTGGGCCATGCTGCTGGGACACATGGAACACGAGGCCCTCCAGCCGCTCCTGGGCTCCTTGTCCGAGCAGAGCAGCAGCAGGCTTTGTGGCTGGTCGCCAAAGTCCGTCCCAGGTGGCAGAGGCAGAGCAACAGGTGGAGGCTGCCAAACATGATGTGTGCTGTCTGCAGGACCCCGGGGCTGCCTTCAGACCCACGGCCCTGGCCACCATAGGAGGGGCCCCCCCGCGGGCTCCTGCAGCTGCTGCAGGCTCTGCTCAGCTGCCCTGAAGGATGGGTGCCGTCTCGGTGGTGTGTCTGCAACTCACTTGCAGCTCTCCAGCTCACTCACCGTGTGGAACATTCTTCCCAGGGTGCTTCAGTGCCTGGCACCAAGTGCTCTAGAACCCTCCAGCAAGCAAGCTGGAGTGTGAGCCAGCTGAAGCCAGGAGAGCTTTGTCGTATGACTTCCTGATTATGTGTTTGGAAGGCTGATGAAATGGCGCCTGAATTTGGGTGGGACTGAAGACCTTTTCTCAGGATACAGGCAGGTGAGTCATGCGGGAAATCTGAATCAGGCCCACTGAGAATGGGTGAAGATTGTCACTAGTCGAGGGCGGAGGCTCTAAAGTCAGCCTGAGCAGCCGGGCTGTGTCAGAGAGGTCAGTGTCACAACGGGCAATCCTCGTGGGGGCCGGGAAGAGTCTAATAAACCCGAGTGGCTGCTGAGGACGAAGGAGCGGCCTGCAGGCACGGGGCGGACAGGAGACCGTCGCACGTCCGCTTCCGCCTTGTCCAGATGAAGAACTCGTGTCCCCAACAAGGGACATACGAAGTCCCATGAGTGACTGAATGATGCAGGTTGCTGCCATCATGCTGCCACTTGATGCTGGGAGCGTCCGGCTGGGCGCTCTGCACGCGGGTTTGGGGCGAGAGCCAGGAAAGAGGATGAGCCGCGCACAGACCTCCCCACTCGTGCTCGCCTGTCGCCCCAGCAGGCGGGCACGCTCGCCCTCCCGCGGCGCCTGGGCCACCTGGGGCCCCGCCTCCAGCCCTCCGCCTGGGGCCTCCCCTCCGGCCCTCCGCCTGGGGCCCCGCCTCCAGCCCTCCGCCTGGGGCCTCCCCTCCGGCCCTCCGCCTGGGGCCTCCCCTCCGGCCCTCCGCCTGGGGCCCCGCCTCCGGCCCTCCGCCTGGGGCCTCCCCTCCGGCCCTCCGCCTGGGGCCCCGCCTCCAGCCCTCCGCCTGGGGCCCCCCCTCCGGCCCTCCGCCCGGGGCCTCCCCTCCGGCCCTCCCTCCGCCTGGGGCCTCCCCTCCGGCCCTCCGCCTGGGGCCCCGCCTCCAGCCCTCCGCCTGGGGCCTCCCCTCCGGCCCTCCGCCTGGGGCCCCGCCTCCGGCCCTCCGCCACAGCGCCCTGGTGCCCTCCGCACCGCAGCCTCAGTCCCACTGAGAGGGAAGAGGGCGCGGGGCGCGGCCTGTGACTCCTGGCTCTGCGGCCGCGCCCGACCCTCGCTGTGACTGAGCAGCCCCGGCGGACGGAGCCTGGGGTCGGTGGTGAGGCCCTGTGCGGCCTCCTTCTGCTGGTCACACCAGTGTCCCTGCCGCGCGCCTTCCCTTCCGCGCGTCCGGGCGAGGCACGGCGACCCGCAGGGACGGCCGGCGGTGCGGGCGGAGAGCGGCAGCAGGAGAGCAAGCCTGAGAGCACACCCTGCGCGGCGGGAGGAGCTGGTGTCAGCGCCATGCCGCCGGTGGCGCCGGGACGGGTGACACAGGCCGCCCGACTCGCCGCGTCCAACGTGCTGACTTCACGATGGCGCCAAGCGACAGGCGCTCGGTGGAGACTGCACTTCGGGCTCTGCTCTCTTCTCAGGCTAGCGGTCGGGGTGCCTGCCCTCTGGTGCTGCCGGGCAGCGGCGGGGCCGCCGCCGAGAGACCGCGAGGACGAGCAGCCGTGCTCCGCGGCGGGCGCGGGCGGCCCGCCTCACTGCAGGTGGCGCGGCGCTCCGGGCGCCTCAGGCAGGCTGGGCTGAGCAGTGACACTTGGCAGGTCAAGTGCGGTCAACGTGGTTTTGACTTAACGATATTTTCAGCTCGCAGTGGGTTTATCGGGACGTAAGCATGTGGTAAGTGGAGGCAATCTGTGCCACACTGGGAACTCAGCACTGGCTGTTGGTGGCACGTGGTTGAGACTGTCATAGTCGTCTTCATCCTTGAGGGCAGGGTGGGACAAGCTACTTCGCATGTGGTCCCAAGGATTGAGCCCAGGTGTGCGCCCTGGCAGGCACGCAGGTGGGCACAGTCTGTGCCTGTCCAGGGAAGTCTACCCACAAAGTGCTCCCAGACCTCCTGGTCACAGTCTTCCAGCCTCGTCCTGTCCCAGCCCTCGCCCGTGCGGCCGGCCCCTGGGTCTCTGCTCAGGAAGCGGCTCAGGAAGGAAGACCTACACTTCAGGACATCGCTCTTGCCGCTTGAACTGAGCAATCTGACGTGCTGCCCTCTGGGAGGACTTCCCTTCAGCAGCCTCTTCTAGAGCCGCCTGGGGTGTGGTGACGCCGGCCCTCTGCTTCCGGCTGGTGCCCGTGTGTCCTCACACCAGGCCTGAGTCTCTCCCCTGGTGAGTCGGTCCCAGGGGACGCCCGGGAGGCTGGCGCGGGAGGTGCGGCGCGGCGGCGGGCCAGCAGCAGGAGCAGGTGCCACGAGCCGAGCTCTCGCTGGCGTCAGTCTCGTGCTCCAGAGAGCCGGAGCGACAGCAGGGCACATACACGCAGACTTGGTTCAGTGACTGGCTCCCGCGGTGGCCGCCGGCTCCCAGAGGGGAAGAGCAGAGGCCCGCGCAAAGCAGAGTTTCCAGCTTCTGGTTGCTAATGAGAGCAGATGCAAGATCCTGACAAGAGAAAGGTGGGATGGAGCAGCACCAGAGCAAAGGCAGAGCCCGGCCGCCTCCGCACGGGGGCCAGGCCGATTGGGTGAGGCCCGCCCAGATGACAGGCGGCCATCGGTTTCACTCAAGCCCACTGATTTAAATATAATTCCCATCTGAAAACACCTTCACAGAAACATCTGTAACAATACTTGACCAAGTATCTAGGCACTGTGGCCCAGCCAAGCTGACGTGTAGAATTAACTGACATGCTGCACATGCAGTTTACTTGTGCCTGACTTTGTAGATGCAGTGATGTCAGTTCGCGATAGGTAGTTCTGGTCACATAGCCCCTTGGCGTCCTGTGACCCAGGAGGGATTCGGGGTCTGGGGTCATAGCAAGCCCAGCAGCAAGTGAGGAGCCGCTTTTCAAAGGTCAGTAAAAGAGGCCTCATGCCCAAACTCCAGGGCTTGTCATGTAATTCTTTCAGCCTCCCCTGAGGCTGCAGACAGCGTCTCACACAGGCGACACCAAAGGCTTCCTCTGCCTCTGGGTCTCCTTGCTCATAAACTCCAAGAAGCAGCGCAGCTTGTAGCACAACCAGAGAGTTTTTGATCTGGTGCCCACATGACTGGCTGCTCCAGTGGTCAGAGCAGCATGCTCAGCTGTGCTGTGTGTCACCTCTGCAGCCCACAGGCCACCAAATGCTGTATCTGCGTCTTCATAGTAGGAAGCACAAGGTGTAGCAATTTTCATTTACTCCTGACATCTTCCAGACCCCTGGATCTCTGGAAACTTCACAAGGTAGAATGACCCTACACTTTCATGGGGTTTATCCCCTAACCCCGGAAATGCGTGTGTCTTACTAAGACATCTAAAATATTTGCTACTTCCTCTTCACCAGTCCAGTTAGCAGAATGTCGCCAGCGAGATACAGTGACGTTCTGTGAGACGCCAAGACGTCAAGTCCTCGTGTCACAAGAGAGCAGGATAGTTGCTGCAGCCCAGATGAGAAGCCCCGGGAAGCGTGCCGCTGTCCTGCCACCTGAGGACAGCCAGCTTCACTGGTGGAGTTGGAAAAAGAAAACGGGCTTTCTAGGACTATGGAGTGCGCCAAACACAGGAGCTAGACTCTGCTGTGGTCGGAGTCGCCACCCTGCATCTCCGAAGCGTTTGAGGGAGGCACTGGTCGTGGCGTTTCTCTGGACTCGCGGTCCGACCGTGTGGGAGGGCAGGTCCCCTCGGTCCTTCCTGCTGCTGCACAGGAGATTCTGCTTCATGTGCCTGTCACTGTCCTGTGACCCTCAGCCCTGCTGCGCCCAGTGGGCCTCCGCCAGCTCACTCCGACGTGCACTGCAGGGCGATCTGAGATGCCGGCGGTTGGCGTGAACTCAGACACAGCAGCTACTCATCCCTGGAAGGCCTGGGGACTTCCCTTTCCCCATCCTGCCAAGTGACCTCAGGTCTGTCTGGAGAAGGACGGGAGGCAGAGCCACAGCACAGACTGACGGCCACGCGGCCGGCCCTGATGGTCTACTCACCGTTTGCGTCCTGGGGACCCCGTGACTAGTCAGCCAGTGCCACAGGCGCCCGAAGGCCAAACGCTTCAGTCACCACACGAGTCCCGAAGCCCTTGGGCTGGTCGGGTACCTCGTGCCTTCGAGGCACCGGGCCCTGCGGCCGAGGATCGCGTCTCATCCCGCTAAGACCGAGGAGCCTGGTGGCACTGCAGCCTCTCGTCCTGTCCTTCCCTGCTTGCAGAAAACAGCCAGAAAGAGCTTTTCCAGGGTGCCTGCCAACACCTCGCTGATGGAATTCTTGCGCCCTTTGAGGGGAGCACCCTCCGGCCCTCCCGGGCAGTGCGGCTGGGAGACCCGCTCCAGCATCCCGGCTTCCTCCGCCCTTGCTGTCCTTTCCGTCAGAACGCTGCAAACGTCCTCCTCACCTGCCAGCCGCTGCCGAGTCCAGATTCTGCTGGCCAACACGGCTGTGGACGCCTCTCCCAGGTGCTCAGGCCCCAACCTGAATCCTGCATCTCGAGCGCATCTTCCATGTCCCGGCATTCTCCCTGATGGAGCCGCGTGTCGTCCTTTGCCAGCTAGCCCGCGGAGCCCTCCCGCAGTGTGCCGCAACGTCTTGGTTTCCCGCGGCTCCTTCTGGGCGGGGCCCATCCTCCCGCGCCAGCTCCGCCGTTTCCATCACACCCACTCGGGCACAGGGTCCCGAGGGCCTGGGGACAGCGCAGGTGTGGAGGGTCCTCAGGGTCCCAAGGGCCTGGGACAGCACAGGTGTGGAGGGGTCCCCAGGGTCCCAAGGGCCTGGGGACAGTGCAGGTGTGGAGGGTCTCAGGGTCCCGAGGGCCTGGGGACAGCGCAGGTGTAGAGGGGGTCCCAGGGTCCCGAGGGCCTGGGGACAGCGCAGGTGTAGAGGGGTCCCAGGTCCCGAGGGCCTGGGGACAGCGCAGGTGTGGGGGGTCCCCAGGGTCCTGAGGGCCTGGGACAGCGCAGGTATGGAGGGGTCCCCAGGGCCTGGGACAGCGCAGGTGTGGGGGGGTCCCCAGGGTCCCAAGGGCCTGGGGACAGCGCAGGTGTGGGGGTGTCCCCAGGGTCCGGAGGGCCTGGGACAGCACAGGTGTGGAGGGGTCCCCAGGGTCCCGAGGGCCTGGGACAGCACAGGTGTGGGGGGGTCCCGAGGGTCCCGAGGGCCTGGGACACTGCAGGTGTGGAGGGGTCCCGAGGCCCTGGGGACAGCGCAGGTGTGGAGGGG
>VSMD01043851.1:0-28650 GCA_008750895.1 Mirza zaza
ATGCAGAGAAGTCAGGGAGGTCGCCCCAAGGAAGGCGTAGTTGGCACGCAGAGTTAGAGAACCAGAACCGCCGTGCTCGCAGGAGAGGTGAGCGGCGCGCGCCCTCGGCCCTGCAGGGACCCTGAGTGCTGGGCGTGGGTTTGGTGACAGTGACGAGAACACTATACGGGACAGTTAGGGGACACAGGGAGCAGGGCGAGAGCGAGGTCCTCGCCCTCCACGGAGGGACATCCGTAAGAGATTCTGAGTTGCTAAATCAAGAAACCTTGCGGCCAGAGTGTCATCTTTGCTGGCGAGGGGCTGGGCGCGAGGGCCGTGGGCCAGGAGGAAAGGTTGTCACGTGCTGTGCAGCGGCTCAGGGGTCCCGCAAGTGAGGACCTCAGGCTGGAAAGATGGGCAGACACAAGACGAGCATAGGAGGGAGAGTCCTCGGCTTGGGGCGGGCTGGGTGTGGGGCGAGGGAGGGAGTCACCGGGAGTCACCAGGAGTCACCAGGAGAGGCCCCCAGGCTCTGGCCCGGCCACCAGGTTGGGGACCGCAGGGGTCCCCCCGGATGGGAGCCGGAGGATGCCGTGCCAAACCCGACGTGTTCTGAGACACCTGCGAGGAGGCGGCCGCTTTGCAGTCGGGCCGGGAGGCTCGGAGGAGAGACGGGAACCAGAAACAGACGTGCCAGGGCCGTCGGCGTGCAGGTGGCGCCTGCATAAGGGTGAGGACAAGGTCACCTGGTGAGACTCGGCAGGGAGAGGAGACAGCGGGAACGCTCTGCCAGACGGACAGCGGGGGGCCGAGCTGGCACAGGAACGGCGGGGAGAGCATCGGGCGGGCGGGAGATGGCCGGGGGCCCGCCCAGGGGGAGCGCCAAGCAGGGGGCCGGCAGGTGGGGTCCTGCACCGTGGAGACCTGCTCCGGGTCTGCCCCGGTCGGGGACGCCCTGCCCCACACGGAGGCCCCGTGCCGACCGAGCGTGGGAGCTTGCGCACGCCCCGTGCCGGGCACGCCGCAGGGCCCCGTGCGCCGTGTGGCCTGAGCAACTGGACAGGGCGGGGCGGTGGACAGGGAGGCCGGGCCAGCCCTGCACCCCGGGTCGGCGCGGGAGGTGGGGCCTGCGGCCTCGGCCGGCACAGAGACGCGAGATGCCCACAGGCAGCGTCACAGAGAAAAAGGGTCCGGAGGGGGGAGGCGCCACTCCCCCGAGGCGGGGCTGAGCCCTGCCCTGCTGTCTGGGCTGGGCCGCGTGGGTGCCGGGTGCGAACCAGACTGCCAGGGAGGCCTCTGAGTCTGCAGCCGGCCTCAGTGCAGCCTCCCTCAGTGCAGCCTCCCTCTGGGGAGCAGGCCCGTCATGAGGGAAGATGCCGGGGCCCTGGGTGCCAGAGAGGGGAGCCGGTGCCCCACACCCCAGCACCCCAGCACCCTTCCAGCCCTCCCGCCCGGGCTCCTGCCCGTGTGCCTGGAGTGACTCTGCAGACGCTTCCTTCTTTGGGTTAGATGCTGTCGTCGTCTTCAACAAATATTTTCTGAATGTCTGCTATGTACCAGGCTCTGGGAACACGGGGGAAAGTATGTGGACCTGCCCTCGAGGAAGTCGGGACAGCGGAGCCACGGACAATAAACAGAAAATTAATTATCCTCCGCAGAGTTGCGGGGGCAGGGGCTCTCCCGGAGTAGTTAGTCATTCACACTTCAGTATGAATGGGTTTCTCCCCCGGTACTTTGCTCAGTAGCGGACGGGCGGACGGGACCAGGGTGGCCTCTGCTCCAGGGATGGGGCGAGGGTGGGGTTTGGGGCAGCGAGGGGCGGGGCGGCTCCTTGCCACGGACACGGCACCAGCTCCCCGGGTCTGCGGGCTGCGTCCCCAGGGCCGCCGGAAGCTCCCTGCTCAGACCCCACCCCCACCAGCACGGCCTGGCCTCCCCCTGCCCCGTACCCCCTCCCCGAGGCCGGGTCCTCCCGCCATCCTGGAAATGATTTTGTTGTCTGTGGAGATTATGTGTAACTGCCTGTGAGTTATAAGTCTCCGGAGCGCGCAGCCTGTTACCTAACCAGGCCGGCTCATGCCAATGTCTTGAGTAATTACGGGGGTGGGGGCGGCCCGCGGCCGAGCTCTCCGAGGGAGTGCTATTGTTTTCCGTGTCAGCTGCATGCTCGGGCTGCATTTCACGTCCGTCCGCTGTGACTTGGAAGGAAAGAGGGCCTGGCCTTTGAGAAATGAAGAAGTTGAGACGGGGTGGGGGAGGGCAGGTTAACCCTTCGGGGCCCCCCAGGGTATTCCGGGCCGCCCGGCGGGGTCCGGGCCCGACGGGGGTCAGAGCCCGCGGCCAGGCCCTGCAGCCGTCGCTTGGCAGCGCCGGCGGAAACCACCGTGCGGTTCCACGCAGACAGCCACGGAAACTCGGGCGGACCCGGGGCTGCGCCAGGCCGGCTGTCAGGCCCTCGCTCCCGTCCCCGCCCGCCCAGCTCCCCGAAGGGCTCACCCGGGAGACCCGCCACCGGGCACGGGGGCGGCGGGGAAGCGCCCCCGCTTGGCTGCGGGCTCAGGAGGCTGGCCCAGCGCGCCTGCCGCCACGCGTGGTCCTGGGGACAGAGCGCATGGGGGCTCGGGGGTTGGGAAGGCGTCTGGTAACGGGCCCCACTGGGTGCCCCTCGTCCCGGGGCCTGGCCCTGCGTCCACCCAGGATCCTACTGTGCGCTGGGAGCCGCACCAGGCGCTGGCAGGACCACGCACGGCCCTCCCCGAGATGCTCGAGCCCAGAGCAGGGAGGACGGGGAGGAGCAGGGCGCGGACAGTGAGCGCCGGGGCAGGTGGGGGGTCGGTCCGCAGGGAGGGGCACTGGAGCAGTGTCCCGAGGACTTGGACTTACGTTCGGTCCCTTGGAAGCCATAGGCAGGTCTTAAGCTCCAGGCGCAGAGGTGACAGCCTGCAGGCCACATGCCGCCCACCCAGGACATTTATCCGGCCCGCCGGGTGTGTTTGCCACCGCGGCCTGTCCTGCTTAGCAGCCGACTCGTGCCGGGCCCACAGTGAGCACGTGTGGAATGTGCACCGCACTCTCCAACGGCCCTCCAATAGTCTGAGGGACAGCGAGCTGGCCCCCTGTTTAAAGAGTTTGAGGACCCCTGGTCTAAATCAACAAGGGTAAAGAGACTGGGAGAAAAGACAAGCGTAGACCAAAAGAGCGCTGACGAAAGTTTGACAACTGGGAAGCCGAAAGACCAGCGGATTGACCTGCGGGGCCAGAGACACCGAGTGGCGCAGGTAGAAGGGCTGCGTGGAGAGCAAGGTGGCCCGGCCCGGGACCCCGGGCGGCCTGGGACAGCTGAGCATTAGCGAACCGCAGAAAGAAGGATTTCTAGGGAAACTTGGTCTGAGTAGCGAATGTTCTCACCACGGCCCATGAAGCCGGGAGCTACCTGCCTGATGACCTACAGGCCGGCCAAACACAGGAGGTTTCCTCTCTGCAAAAGCCGAACCTGAGAGGTTCTGAACTTGGGGCCGTGGGAAGCAGCCGTGGGTGGGGCGTGAGCCACCCAGGTGAGAACAGCGGGGTCCGGTGAAGGTTTCATGCTGAGCGGTAAGCCCCTTCCCTCCTCAGCCCCCAGAATGCCTCCGTGGAGCACATCAATGCAATTCCATAGCAGCAGCAGCAGCAGCAGCAGCAGACTAGACGCTCTGTCTCCAGAGAGAAAAATAGGTCACTCGGAGACCAGAGAATCAGAATGGTGCCAGACTTCTTCAAGGCAGTTCACATAATGGAGAAATGCCTGCAAACTTCTGATGAAAAAAAAAAAAAAATATTTCCCATCTAGAATTCTATACCCAGTCAAACGTTCAGGTATGCGAGTAGAATTAAAGACATTTTCTGACATTCACGGTCTCTACCTACCACCTGCCTTTTCTCAGAGAGTTTCTTGAGGATGCGCTTCAGCAAAATGAGAGGAAAAACCAAGAAAGAGAGAAACACACAATTCAGGAACCAGGAGGAGGAATCCAACACCATAAAAAGGATAAAAAGAGAAAAAAAAAATACAAAATACCCACCATGTTGGGGGAAAGAAGTTCTAGTATTACAACTGTTCAGCAAGCCTAGGGGAGCAACCAGTCCTGCTAGGATAGGGCTCCAGGAAGAAACTTCCAGGACAAAAATTAATGAACTTTCAACAGGATGAATAGAAGTTTTATAATTCTTGCCAGAAAGTACAGGAATGGATTGGTGGCAGATGGATCAAAATGAGCAAAACCTAAAGGCAACTAACTCTTAACCCTACAGAGAACAAAAAGTTGTAATCAAAGACAGTACGACTCACCCGAAAACAGTATTTAAATAGTGATATAAAGAGCTACATAGTGTTTATGTAAAATGCAAACAGTCAATATTTATCTGGCCTAGAATTGTGACGTATCTATCGCTGGAAGGTAAGGGAATTGTGGGCAGGGGCGTGCGAACAAAACCCTCATCTCCCCTCTTCCACATTAGGGAACCACAGGTAACATCTAGAGCCGCGGGAGTGAGGTCCAGCCACGTGGGCGTTCAGCTTGGAAACACCAAGGTAGAGCGAGAGACAGCCGAGAGAGTGGAGGGGTTGCCTCGGGAACGGGAGCTGGGGATGGAGGACGCAGCACCCAGGGAGGCTGTTGAAAGATGGGAGTGCTTCAGACGGGTCCGCTGGCGGCTGCTGAGAAGGCCCCAAAATGCAGGAAGGGAACCACAATGCCGGGGCCTTGGGGACTCCGCCGGTGCCCCAGTGAGGAGGGGTCCACCACGGGGCTGGGGCCTCTGCAGGGCACAGGTGAGGGCACGGGTGAGGGCACGGGTGAGGGCACAGGTGAGAGCACAGGTGAGAGCACAGGTGAGGGCAGGCTGCCACCGGGCCGGTAGCAGCAGGTGCGTGCTGAAGAGGCCAGGCGGGCGGGCCCTTCTCAATGCATGTGCAGACGCAGGACTGGCGGGGTCCACTCGGGAGCCCTGGGTAGCGGGGGCCGCGGTGGCAGAGGAGGGCTGGCTGGGGGGCGCCCTCCCCACGCTTAGCTAAGGTTGACGGGGCCATCCGGGCTCCCCCTGGGGCAGGCCTCCTGAAGCTGTGACGCCAACAATACCCCAGACGTGAACAATATCTCCAAGACCCGAGGATCTACGTCACTTTACGGGAAACCTGGAGCTGGGGACCCAGGTCATCCCAAGGCCTGCAGACCACACCCACTCCAGTCAATCTGTGTCACCCCACCCCAGCCCCGCCGTCCCAAGAACTTCTGCCTTCTGGCCCTGGGAGCAGGAAGGGTGGGCGGGGAGCCGCGGGATGGGGCCTGAATCTCTCATCAGCTCCCGGGGTCAGCCCGGGCCGGGCGGGCCGGGGGCCAGGCCAGGGCCTCCTTCCCGGGTGGAGGCCTCCAGGCCCTTCCGCCCACCTTCCCAGCATTGTGGCCTTCCTAAGACCCCCGCGGCTCCTCTGGCCTCAGACCTCCACCCCAGAGGACACCCCACATCCGTCTGTGTCCCCACCAGCGCCCTGGCCACACACCTGGGACCTCCTCTCCCCCATCACCTGTGCGCCAGGTGACCCGGCACAGGCTGGCCCGGCCCTGGCTAGGCCTCAGCTGTCCCATCAGGAAAGGAAGGGTTAGGAGCCGAGCAGGGTTCTTTTTGGCTGCACGGGTGTCCCGGGACCCACACCCCACCCGAGTGTGGCTCTCGTGTGGCAGGACAGGGCGTGGTCATTATGGGAGCCACGGGCCGAGTTGCCTGCCGTGCCCCAGTGCCCGCCTGCCGGGCAACCCAGGGGACAAGCACCCAGCCTCAGTGTGCCTCCACGTGCCTCCATGTGCCTGCATCTGCCAACACGCGATCGCAGGGGCGCCTGCCTCCAGTGGAGGGACGAGCCCGAAGGCCAAGCCCCCACGAAGGCCAGGCCCCCATCACCTGCAGCCCCGTCTCCACCTCCCATGAGGCTGGCGCCCTGCTGGGCGGGGGCGGGGCTGGCAGAGTCTGGAGCTGAGTCGCCCCCACACCTGCCCACAGGCCCTGCACTCCCCCACCCGGAACCTGGAGCCATGTGGCATCTTTCTACAGGCCACCTGACAGGGCCTGGGCCTTCAGGGTGGGCACATGGCACGGCGGGCACGCCCCAAGTCTGCCCCGACACGTGGACCCGCCAGCCCGCCTCGAGGGCAGAGACCCCCAGGCACCCCCCAGCGCCGGGGCTGTGCGGGAGAAGCGAGAGGCCCAGCGGCAGGAAAGGGGCGAGTGTCCTGGGGTGGGACACAGGCCACGGCAGGGACGGTGAGCCAGGCAGCTGGGAGGCCTGGCGTGTCCGGCGCCGGGGGCCGTCCAGGGAGCAGAGGGGAGCAGGACCTGCCAAGTATGCGCAGATGGGGCTGGAGCGCTCGGGGCCTGGCCCCGAGCCTCGGCGGCTTCCTGTCCGCCCACCCTGCTCCCCACCCCTCGCCCCTTCCCGCCAGCGCTCAGCAGTGGGGGTGGGGCGGCAGCACCCTACCTAGCCATGGGGAGCTCTGCGAGGCGCTGGGCACCAGGACGGCCCGGGCGGAGGCCCCGTCCCCTCCTGCACTGATCTGTCTGTGCAGGATGGGCACCGAGCACCTCCCGGGCGCACCGTGGCACGGGCGTGGTGTGGGGGCTTCCTCGGGGCCAGCGTCCAGGCGGGGCAGACCACGGAGCAGACGCCCAGACGCAGGGACAGGAGGGCAGCCCGGACGCTCCCACCGAGCTGCAGAGGACCAGGGGACCTGCCAGGAGAGATGGGCAGAGTGGAGTCGGGGTGCAAGCACGTCGCCGGGACCCCTGAGAAGGGGGTCCCCATGCAGGGCCGTGCGGGCAAGGGGGCTGCCATGTAGTGGGTGTCGCTGCTCCCGGCAGCCAGAGGGCCCCAAACAGGTGCGATCCCGGGCCTCGAGGTCACATCCTGCAGGCCCCACTCGGCCGGCCCAGGGGCCTGTCTCCCTGGTCTTCTCCCGCGTCCTGGCGCGGAGAGCGTGGGAGCCGCCGGCTGCCAGGGCTGAGTTCCCGCCCCAGGTGCTGCGAGTGGAGGAGAGGGAGGGCGCCCAGTGTCCACGGGTGGGGGTCACCCGAGCCCCCAGCTGGGCCTCGAGTGCCAGGCAGCATTGGGCTCAGCCCGGCAGTGGGAAGGGTCCCCTCAGCTTCCCCAGGAAAGCGGGTTCCGGGGAGGGGGTTGGAGCCTCGGCATGCAGTCCGTCCACTTCTCCCTCCCCACGAAGCTCTTGCAGGCACCAGGGAAGGGTCTGGATTCCAGACTCCTGGCCTGGCCACCCAGCCCCCATCCGGGACCCCAGCCCAGAGCCCCCAGGCCTGGCCTCCAACCTGGCTGCAACCTCAGGGGGGCCGAATTCGGGGAATCCTGTGCTAGGGGCGGGAGCCGGAGCGGGGGAAGGAGGGAGAGAGGCCCCGTCCTGGGTAGGGGCCCGGGGGCCGGGGGCTGCCTGCCCAGCTCGGCCGGCGCAGCTGCAGCCCAGCCCCAGCTGAGTCACGGGGCCGCTGTCTCCAGGCCAGGCCCAAGGCGGGAACGGCCGTGAGACTGGACATCCCAAACCCTGGAGGGCAGGCAGGGTGCCCTGGGGCTGGGGACGGCTGGTGGTACCTGGCTGTGGCCGCCCTGTGCCCCTGCCCGGCAGCCCTGGGTCCCTGCCGCCACCCCGATGCCGCCCCACGCCCCGGCTCCCGGCGTCCTCAGGCCCAGCACAAGCCCAACACGGCCCCAGCGGCAGCGTGCGTCCAAACCCACCGCGCACACGCGTGCACACACGCACGGCGAGCCCTCTGCCAGCTCCCCCCTGCAGCAGGGCTCCAGACAGTCCCGTCTCGTGACTGTTACACGCTCTCTGCCCCTGCCAGTGTTCACTGAGCACCCACTGCGCGCCGCGCTCTGGCATGGCTCCTTCCCGCCCTCAAGGCGCTGGCCGGCTGCCGTAGACAGAAAGCGAGGAAGGTCCGAGCCAGGGCGAGAGTGCCCAGGAGCACCGCAGGGGTGCCGGGGCGGGGCACCTTCGTAGCAGGGGTGCTGGGGAGGGCCTGGGGAGGCAGGCAGGAAGTACGTGCTCGAAGAAGAGGAGGTCAGCTAGGGGCTCCTGGGGGAAGAGCCTTCCTCACAGACGCGGCTGGTGCAAAGGGCCTGCGGCAGTCCCGGCCTGCAGTGTCCGGGAATGACAAGGCCCCTGTGGCTGGAGAGGAGACAGCCAGACCGGGGCTGGGAGGGGCGGCCGAGCTGGGTGGGGCCAGGTGACGAACGGTGAGAGGGTGCTTGACTCAGGGTTGGCCTGTGGTCTTGGGGTCAAGGGCACACAGGGGGCGTGGGCTAAGGCCCCATGGAGCTGGGTGGTGGGGGAAGGGACAGCTCCCTGAGGAGGCCACCATGGAGTGACCCTCGGGGGTCCCGGGGGTGGAGGCCAGGACCCCAGCAGGAGGCTGGGAGGTCTGGAAGCTGCCGGGTGTATGGCCGCAGCGCTGGCCAGGAGGCCAGAGGCTCACTGCAGGAACGGGACTGGGGCGGGCAGGTGGGAAGACGCAAGGAGCTGTCACCCTGCAACCCGGGCTCCAAGCAGGGGCTGTGGGAGAGGGGCGGGAGGAACGGCGCAGGGTCGGTGATGCCGGGAAGGGCCTACCCCCTGCAGAACCAGGCGCCGGCTACCGTGTCTGCTGATCTGCTCACGCCACCCACCACCCTGCACGAGGACCCTGGGCGGACACGATGCTTTCTCTGGCCGTGGGGAGGAGAGGGGATAGCAGGGCCCACGGCGCCGGGGAAATTGCCGTCGTTTTGGAGAAAAACGCTGCCAACTTGGATTGATGGAGGGGCTGGCCCTGAAACGTCCGGGTCACGTTCGGGGATATCTGGGTGCACCCACACACACAAGGTGCCATTCCAGGTGTGCACCCTACCTCAGGAAACCAGACTGGGCTCAGTGGGGCTCATGTCCATCAGGGAGGGGAGCGGAGGTCGACAGGTGGGAAGCAGTCCAGGTGCCCACGGCGTAACTGGACAGGTGTGTCCAAGGACCACAAGCAGCAGGGGCAGGGGGCAGCCCAGGTTCTTAGGCCTGGGTGGCTGCGTCAGACTTGGGGGCCAGGGTGGGGAGCCCCAGTATTTACCCTGAGGGAGCCACTGGGGGAAACCTCGGTTAAGTGGACGAGCGAATGGACAGTGGGGTGGGCGGGTAGACACGTGGGGGTGGGCTGGGTGCCAGCGTGGGGTGGCAGGGACGCGCCTGGCCTCTCTGGAGGTGGGGGCAGGGCTGGCCGTGTCCGGAGTGGCGGGAAGGCGGTGAGGACGGGGCCTGTGGCCCCCGAGCCGCAGCAGGTTCTGCTTGTGGTCTTCCAGGGACAGCGAGGGGCTGGGGACGCCGGGGGCACGTGAACCGCCCTGTCCCTGGCCGAGGGCCCCAGGTGGGGGAGGTGGGGGCGGCCGGGCCTGGCGGAGAGCAGCGGGCAGCGGGGCCGGTGCGGGCAAAACGGGAGCGATGGCACGGGAGCCCCGGGCGGCCCCTGCCCACCTGCCACCGTGGCGAGGCCGCACCAACGCCAGCCCTGGGGTTTGGCTGAGGCCGCGGAGCACTGGCCGGCCCGCGGCACAGAGTGTTCTGCCCGGCGTCCCCCCGGCTTCCGGGACTCCGTGGCTCGTCAGAGCGGGCAGCTTGGGAGGAGAACGCGGTGCAGGTGAGGCCTTCGCCTGCTGCCAGCACAAACACCACGGCTCGGCTCCCAGCGCCTTCTCCAGCCCACCCCGCCCGCCCACCCGCAGCACACGCGGGACCCGCGGGCCTGGGGCTGCTCGAGGGGGCAGGCGGGCAGCCGCCCGGCCCTCAGACACAGAGCCGCCCCGCCGGGCTCCTTGCAGGCAGGACACGCCCGTGGCCGACGAGGGGCTGGCTGGAGCCCCTCCCGGGCCTGGGTCTGCCCGGCCGCCGGGTAGCAAGGCAGCCCTGGCCTCTGTGCTTGGGCCCCGCCCAGACCCCTCCGGGGGAGGAGGGCGAAGGTGCTCTGTGCCACCCAGGGAGCTCTGTGCTCCTGGGCCCCCAACTCTGCCACTGACCCCTCATAACCTCTGACCCCACCGTGAAGTTGACAAGGCGGGTCTCAGTGAGGCCGTGGGAGTGAGAGTCGGCGGGGAGGTGTCTAGGAGGGAGGGGTCACGTGGCACCAGCTCCAGGGCACCGGCTGGGCTCATCCGTGAACACGGTACACAGCCACAGGCGTGGACGAGGGCAGGAAGATGGTTCTGCAGGGAAGGGGCAGGGAGGGCCCCGCCGGAGCCGGCTGGGGGCGGGGTGGCAGGGGGGCCCCCACGGCCACAGCGAGGACTTTGCCTTTTGCTCCGAACACAGACAGGGTCCTCGGGCCCTGAGCAGAGCTCAATGGTGAGGTGGGGTGGTGAGCGTGGATGGCGTGAGGTTGCCCGGGACAGTGCTGGCTACGGCCCCTCGCCACCTCCCCGCTGGACCCCAGGCCCAGCTTCCTTGCCACGGCTGCCACAGGAGCCGCTTTGCGGGTGAAGATATGTGGGGGGGCTTGGTGCGGCTGACCCTGGACCCGGGGCGGTGGAGGGGAGCGCCGGCCCCACGCCGGCACAGTCCACGTCTGACTTCTGAGCCCCAGAAGACTTGACGGCTGTGACAGCCCACCGTTGTCGGGAAGCCTCACGGGCGACATGAACAGCCGGCTGGCACACGCGTGTCCCATGCCTTGTGCGTGCAGCGGGGCCAGCTAGAGCAGAGACGGCATTCAGAGGGCCGCGAGGAAGAGGAGATGTGTCCGCGACTCGTCACACGAGTGCTGTGGACCCGCGTGCCTGCAGACAGGGACCTGAGCCCTGGGTAGCGCAGAGAGCTGAGCCTGGAGCGGGGGACCCGGTGCCGGTGGAGGGGCAAGGTGGGCCGTGGGGTCCCAAGACCCCTCCCGCAGTCAGCCTGGAGCACGGCGCCGGGGAGGCCCCCAGGGCCCAGGCCTGCCCGTGGGCGGGGACTGGCCAAGGCGTGTCTGTGCGGCCACGGAAGGGTCTTCCCGTCCCGGACTCTCGCAGAGGGACGCAGCCGCGCTCCTGAGGCCTTGCGGGTGTGGCCAGCCAGGCACGGGCGGGCTCCGGGAAGGGCCCTGGGCACGGCCCCGACCAGGCCTCAGCCACCGGTCGTCTGTGCCCAGCACCCTGCCGAGGGTCTGGCCACTCGTGGAGGTGGTGGCTCGGGTCGCCTGCTGCAGTGTGGCCACCCCTGGCTCCCCACAGCCAGTGCAGCGAGGGACACAAGGGGAGCCACTAGGAGGAGGCCCTTGGTCTGCAGCCTCTGAGCAGACACCCACCCAGCAAGGCGCCAGGCCACAGCCCCAGGCAGATGCCAGTGCCAGGGCCACGGCACAAGTGGCTGCCACACCGCCCACTTCACTGGGCCGAGGCTCATGCCAGGCAGACGAGCAGGATAGCTGGTGTGTTGGTGACCGTGGGGTCCCAGAGATGCTGGCATCAGCCCCCCCATTAGCAGAGGCCACTTGGCACCCAACAGAGCCCCCACCCTGTGGGGCCCCTGCTCACTCCAAGCTGCCTGGTCCGGCAGCACCACACCCCGTGGGAGGAGGGGCGGTGCTCACCACCATGGCACGTGCAAAGGCCCCGGGGCCTGGTGGTCCAGGCAAACGATTTGTGGGAAGCGAAGGAAACTGTGCACAATCACACCCAGGCTAGTTCCTGCATTCCTGCACGCACAGTCCCTCACACCCTCATAAAGCCGTGTGTGTGCACATGCACAGGCCAACTTGCCGTGCGCACCTCCCGCGTACACAGCACTCCTCCTTCAGCCTCAGGCTGCGCCACATGTGGGCCTGACCGTGCACGCGCCCAAGTCGTCCCTGACACGGTGGCGCTCGGGAGACTTGCCGTGCGCTGAGCGCCAGGCCCCGTTCCCGTGGCTGCTTGCGTTAATTCTCAGAGCTCACGACATCCTACCGAGGGGTGTCCCCACTTTACAGGTGGGCAAGTTGAGGTTCAGAGAGGCAAAGTGACTCGCCCGTGGCCGCCCAGCCAGGAAGCAGCAGAGGGCCAAGGGCCGCACACCGGGGCCGCCTCGCCAGCTCGCCGGGGACGTGCCGCTGGCTGACCGCAGGAGGGCAGGTTCCAGCAGAGCGGCTGCCCCGGGCACTGGCAGTCAAACCCCGGCAGCCAGAAACTCGGCGGATTTTCCTCCAAGAGCCGAGGCACTAAAACAAAGTCATAAACACAGTTGCACCAGCGCCCACCGCGAATCACGGCCCTGTGAGACGCCGCCATCTATTTCCAGGCGCACACGGCCCGAGACTCCGGCCGGCCCGAGGGCCCCGGCGAGAGGGGGATTTATGGGTGTCACCCCCCCATTCTCGCCCCGGGGACAGGCGTTCCCGAGCCCTGAGGAGGCAGAGCCTGGGGCTGGGGACCTCCTGCCCATCCCACCCACTCCTCCCCGCCCTCCATGCTGGGGCTGCCCCGCTCACTCAGCGAGCGCTGGGTCCTTCCACGGGGCGGTGCCCGCTGAGGGTGCAGCAGCGGGCCGCCCTGAGCCTACCGTGTTTCCCCAAAAATAAGCCAGGGTCTCATATTTATTTTTCCTCAAGAAGACACCCTAGGGCTTATTTTCAGGGGATGTGTTAATTTTCTTAAGTACGGTACAACCATCTACATTTATTCAAATAGAGTGAAGCCGTCTTCTTCTGGAACATCATCATCACTCTCCAAACCCCGAATCCCATCCCGAATGTCTTGCGACTCAATTTCCTTTAGAACCACCGGCTCGGATCTCTCCTGCCGAGCACTAGAGCTCTCGTGGGGCAGATGAGAAGGGCTGCTCGTCGTCTTTCCCGCTCCTCGACGACATGCATGGGTCGTGCAGATGCGCTGCATAGCCACGCCCGTCACTAGGGCTTATTTTCGGGGTAGGGCTTCTATTGCACAAATGCTTAGAAATCCCGCTAGGGCTCATTTTATGGGGAGGTCTTATTTTCGGGGAAACACGGTACTTCCGGCAGGAGAGAGACAGGTGAGGAACTTAGACATGTCCACGCCAGGTGCCTTGGAGAAAAGCAGGGCTGGGGATGGAGGACGGGCAGGGCCACGAGAGAGGGAGGGAGATGGCCTTGGAGCAGGGGATGTCGATGAGACCTGGGGTGGGGTGACCTGCAGGCGGTGGGGACAGCAGGGACAAAGGCCCGAGGCAGGCACATGCCGTCCACTTTGAGGAGCGTGGCCTGGGGGCCTTGGGGCCACAGGAGGTCCTGGGCTTCTCCTGGGAGCGAGACGGAGCCTGCTTCTGGGAAGGGTCGCAGCGTGGAGGCCGAGGGTGAGGTGGCCGGGCCGGGCTGGGCTGTGGGAAGGAGCCCGGCTCACGCCGTACCCCCAAGCTGCAGCCGGGGATGTGAGGCCTGCTTGGGCCTCAGTGGCATCACTTGGCAACGCGGGCGGGTGGCAGGTGGCTGTTCAGGCACGGCAGGCCCACAGCCAGGGCAAGAGGGAGGCGGGGAGCTCAGCAGTGGCCTCACTGCGCCCCTGTGTCCTGCCTCCCCCCTGCTGTCTAGGAAGCGGGGGACTGCCCCTGTAAAAGGATCTCGAGTGAGACTCGTGTGCCCCGGGCACATGGATGAGCCCCCCACCAGCCCCCAGTTTCTGCCCCAGCTCATCTCTGTGCCCTGTTGGGCCTGGGTCAGCAAGTGTCCCCCCCGGTGGCCCTGGGCAGGCCACCTCCTGTCATCAATTCTCCTTTTCCTCCTGTGCACATCAGGCCCAGGCTGGACAGCTCTGGGGTCCTGGTGCCCATGTTAGCCTGCCCTACCCCCACCTGGCTGGGGGAGGGGGTGGTGGAAGGCAGGTGGCCTGGGACAGCTCCAAGGGCATGCATGGTGATGGGGATGTGCCGCCGGTCAGCTCTCCGCCGAGCGATCACAGCTAGGGTGGCACTGGCTGGGTACCCTGCCTCTGTGTGCCCCACCGCAGGCCTGGACCCCCCACCCCCCGCCCCAGCCGTCCGCGGCCCCCGTGGGAGCCGGGGCTGCTTCCGATTGCTCAGCACCTGGTGTAGACCGGCGAGGACTGCCCGCTCAGCACCTGAGCATGTCTAGCAACTTGTTCCTCAGGGCAGACAGAGGACAGCTGAAGTGACCTTTGCCCTGTGACCATACAGAGGGCCCTGGGCTGGCCCTAGACAAAGCCCCACCCTGCCTGCAGGCACTGACCAGTAAGGGTGTCCCAGGGAGCTCCAGGGGCAGATCGTGGGGTGCCCCCCCAAGTCTGGCCCTGGTGCGTCCGGCTCTCCCGCCTGTCCCTGGCCAGCCTGGCTGAGACGGCCCGGGCAGGGATCAAGGCTGGGCAGGTTCTGCCGAAATTTCCTTTGAAAGACTCTTTTTCAAGATTTCCTTTTGAAAACAAACGTATAACCACATCAAACAGGAACGCCCGTTGCCTTGGGTGTGATCACCATGCCGGGCGCTCTGACGAGCTGTTATTCTAATGGCTTTTCTCTCTTCAAGGGCTGCGCCAGTCTCTGATGGTTGTTAATTTGGTGAGCTGGGCAGAGCACAAAGCAGCTTTTGTTTGCCTTGCCCTCGGAATCACTATCAAATCGCAAATAACGGCGAGATCCGAGATCCCCAAAATAGATCTGTCCCGGCAGCTCTCGGGGAACCCGCCCCGGTGCCCGGAGTGGGCACTGCCTCCCCCGAGGAGGGCGGCTCCTCCCCCAGGCACCTGCCAGACAGGCCTCCCGGCGCGAGGCTCTGGCTAGGGCGGCTCCGTCGCCGGTCGAGGTACCCGTCGGGCTCCCATCACCCCCAAAACCAAACCCAGGCGTGAGGTACAGTCGCTGGGCGCTCAGAGCACGAAGGGCGGACAGAGGTGGGGCAGGACGACCTGGGGACATCTCCCCGAGACTCGCTATGGCCAAACACAGAGCGCTGAGCATGAAGAGTTGCCGGGCAGGGCGGGGGCTGGGCAGGCAGCCGGGGGGAGGGTCTGGGAGGACCTGGGGCTGATCGGGAGGACCCCGAGCGTGGCCAGAGGCTTTGCAGTTACCCATGCGGTCAGAGGCTGCCATCACACACCTTCTCTCTGTCCTCCCAGACTTGCCTTCCCCGAGTAAGCGGGACGTGGCCGCGCCAGGCCCTGGACCCTGGGCGGGCTTTGGGATTCTGGCCCACGCCCTGGCTCACCCCAGGCCTTCCTCCAGCAGCCTGCCTGATGGGAGCACATCCTCAGAACCAGGGGCCCCCATGAGCCCCTAAATTCCCCAGTGGCCACAGGCAGCAGCCAGGATGAGCTCGGGGACCAGCCAGAGCAGGGCAGGGGCAGGTGCTGGCCTGGGTGGCTTCAGGGATGCCCTGCAGTGTCCCTCAGGTGAACCCGGCCCTGTGGCCACCTCCTTCCCGCTCTGCAGCAGGAGGCTGGGCCCACACAGTGTGGGCGCCCGCCGGGAGTGTCGCCCCCGGTGGCTCACGACGGGGCCCTGCCCTGGCCACACCCGCGGCCCCGTGCCCTGCCAGTAGCCAGCCACCCCGCTTCCTGACCCAGGAGTTTCTGGCAAAGGCCTGTGGGCCCCTCAGCACTCATGGGGCTTCACAGAACTTCCAGCACCGGAAAGTGAACATTTGTGAAACCGCAAATTATCGTCTGTGACGTATTCGGTGCTTCATTTCTGCCAAACCAATCGACAGCCGAGCACAGCTAGAGTGGCACCGAGCCACATGGGACCAGCCTCGCTCAGCCCTGCCAGCGTGCGGGCACGAGCAACCGGCGGGCCCCGGAGGTCAAGCCCAGCTGCAGCTTCCACCTGCCATGTACTTGTAGGTCCCCAGGCCTCAGTTTCCCCATGTGGACCCTGAAGCCTGGGTGACCTCCATGGCCCCCAGGGCGTGAACAGGCGGTGGGACTGAGGGTGCTGGCCCTGCCGACAGCAGGACGCACTGGGGTCTGGTGTCCAGGTGGACAGAGGGGCTGGCCGTCCCCTCCCGGCAGCACCATGGTCCCAGCATGGAGCCCTGGGGTGTGGGGCTGCAGGGGCAAGACGGCAGCCACAGCAGTCCCGGCCGGTGACCCTGACCAAGGCCCTTCCTCTCCTGGCCCCAGTGTCTGCAAATGTGGGGTGGAGGCCTCTTGGGTGGTCCCCAAATGGCTTTGCAGAGAGCCACAGTGTTGGGCTGGGGGGGCTGAGTGAGGGCCCCCGGCCCCTACCTGGGCCAAACCACAGACACCTGCGCCCCTCCTCTCCTCCCCCACACCCCTCTCCTGTGCAGCCCGGGCTTCCGCAGCAAGTCTGTCTGGGAAAACCAAAGACTGGAACGCCCTGGGCCCGGGCTATCGGGCCTCAGGCGTGCAGCTATCCCTGGTCCCAGGATGGGTGGGTCTCAGACTCAGCCCCGACACCTGGAAGGCAGGGCCAGGCGGGGAGGCAGGGAGCCTGGACCACTGACAGTTGCCACCACTGCCGCTGGGGAGGGGGGTCCCCTGGGGCCTCCGGGAAGGGCGAAGGCCCTGCCTCCCAGGTAGAGGGTGCCCACCTGGCCTTCCCAGGCTGCTGGGACAGGCACTCTGGCCCCACTCAGGGGAGACCCCACCCCTCAACTCTGCCCTGCCTGGCCACCTCTCCCTTCCCCTCCCCTCTGCCAAACTGTGGAGCACGCTGCTCTGTCCTTTGGGCTGGCCGGGACCTGCCCGGGAACCTGGCAAACGGGTTGCTCCGCCTCCGGCCAGCGCAGGACGTGCCCTCTTCTCCCGTAGCACCTTCCCTGGAGCCGTCTCCCCGCCATAGACCCCGGGCTCCAGCCCCGCCACCCTGCCCTGCCCGTCCGGCCGGTCAGCAGTGGGGTCTGGGAGGCCCAGCCCGGCAGCCTGGGGCACGGACACCCTGCACCTCAGTGCGTGTCCATGTGAGCGGGTGGCCGCGGCCGGCGGCTGACACCGGGCTGAGTCATCGTGTGGCTTCCTTCCCCCAGAAGCCGCAATCTCCCCGAGGCAGCTCTGCCATTGTGCCCCATGCACCGGCCCGGCCACCTCCTCCCCAGCGTTTCCAGCGCTCCAGGCTCCCTCGGGGGTGGCAGCAGTGGCTGCTTCACTCACGGACTCAGCACCCTCGGGGGTCACCCCCAGGGACGCTGTAGGCAGAAGGACCGTCCCCTGTGGCCACCATCTGAGCTGCCCGTCCTTCCCAGACCCGCTCCCTGGCTGGGCACCTCCTCCTGGGGGATGGTCCCCAACCTGGACACCCTCCCTACCCTCCCCGCCCCAGCATGGGCCCTGCCTCGACTTCCCTCCCAGGCCCAGCTTCAGCCCAGCGGCCCTGTCCTTCCCGGGAGCTCTCAGCCTACCTGGGCTTCTCTGTGGATGCCACAGCCGCCACGTGGCCCCGTGCAGCGCCCACTCTGCACCACAGGTCTCGGGACCTGTGCTGCCTCCACCTCCCAGCCAGCCTCAAGCGGCGGCCACCCCAGCACGCGGCTTAGCACAGAGCCGGCCCTCGGCGGACGCGAGGTGGAGGCCCCGTGGCCGGCCTGGGAGGGTACTCCCGCTTCCCGCAGGCGCACGGGCGCACACACATGTGCCACCCACACTCCCCTCCCCGGGCCTCCCCGAGCACCGGCCCTGGGCCGTCTGCACACCTGGGCCTCGTCCCACCCCTCAGCTCACATCTGCCTTTGTCCCCGCAGGTGACACAGCTGGACCAGAGGTTGGCACTCATCACGGACATGCTGCACCAGCTGCTCTCCCTGCACCGCGGCAGCCCCCCGGTGGGCGCCCCTGGCGGGGGCGGGGCCCCAGCACTCCGGGCCTGTGGCAGCGGCGCCATTGACCCCAAGCTCTTCCTGCCCAGCGGCTCCCTCCCGACCTACGAGCAGCTGACCGTGCCCCAAAGGGGCCCCGATGAGGGGTCCTGATGGGGGCTGGGAGGGGAGGCCCTCTCCGCAGGGGCACCCACCTGGCCAAGGCCACCTCCAGAGGGCCCAGGGGGAGCAGCCCCACTGTCCCAGGCCCCAGCCCCTGTGGCCACGCTGTCTGGCACAGCCTGAGCCTGGGGCTCCACCAAGGCCACCTCCTCCTGGCTAGGGGGTGCTAGAAGTTGGGTGGGGGGCCCCTCTCAGGTCTGAGCTGTCACCCCCAGCACCCAGCCCCCACATCCCGAGGATGATGTCACTTGCATGGTGGTCGGGACACAGCCGGGACGTCAGGCTGGCCTCCCGGGGCCCGGCCTCCAGGGTGCCCAGCCCGCCACGTTTGCCCAGGAAGCAGCACCGGCTGGGAGCAGGCCTAGCCTGCCTGGCCCAGGGCTTCCCGAAGGGACACGGAGGGACAGGGCTGTCCTCGCATCCAGGCCCAGCCCCAGCCACTTCAGTGTGGCCACGACGAGTGTCTCGGGGCCGGTTAAGGGGTCCTGGCTCCCTCCTCTCGAGAGACGCCGACCCCCCCCCAAGCAGGGGACCACGGGGCTGCCCCTGAGGCCACAGGTCCCCGTGAGGGACAGGCCACTGCTGCCCCAGGGCTGGACGGGTGAAGGGCGGCCACCTCCCCTGCTGTGGACCGGCAGCTCCTCCCGCCGTGCTGGAAGGGGCCCCCCCGAGCCCCACTAGGTGTGAGCCCCCGCTCCGGTCCCTGGCCCCAGCAGCCGGACAGACACACTCAGGGGACACAGCGCCCCCACCCACCCCGGCCGGTGCCGAACTGAGAGGAGCCACAGTTTCTACGCGGAACAGGGGTTCCTTCTGGGCATTATGTCTCCTAGAAATCAGTAATTTGTGGTGATTTGGAATCTGTGTTTGAGGGAGTTTCACGGTGTGATTTTTGTTCTTAATCGTACAGTCTTTTCCTAATAAACACGGACAATCACGGTTTGGTCTGGGTGCTCGTCTCGCCTTGAGTGCCGGGTCCATACCAACCCCATCTTTGGGACCGCCCAGAGCTCCACCTCTGCCCAGCTCCCTCCCCAGGGGCCCTGCCCAGAGCATCCCCGACCCCCCAAGATGCCCCCGTGGACAGGACCCCTGGGCGCAGGTGGACACCAAGCAGGGGCTGCCTGTCCGCGAGCTCAGCAGTGGGCCAGGGTTCAGAGAGGTCGGAGGGGCTGCAAGAGGCCAGCACAGGCTCCAGCCTGACTCCGTGCCCCTCCGGGTTGGGGCTCTGGTGGGCCCAGGACTTCCCCTGGTGTGGCCCTGGCTGCAGTGCGTGGTCACAGCGTGGTCACTGCCTGTCCCCAACAGACCCCGAGGCCCCGGGGAAGGGGGGCCCAGGTGGGGCTGTGGTGCTGGACAGGAGCAGCGTCCTCCAGGGACAGACTCGGCCTCTCTGCCACCCCACCCAGGCCAGGCCCACCCTCCAGGTCCCTGAGGCCTGGACGCTGGGGGCCCCTACTTCCCGGTCAGCAGCGTGATGCTCCTGAGCCCGTCCAACCCCCTGGGCAGGGGGCACCTGCCAGGCGGCCACCGGCCACCCGCCTTCGCCCTGCGCCTGTGGCTCTATGCGTGGCCCTCCCTCCTGCACGTGGAAACACTGCCCCGGCTCGCGGGACAGACCCTCGCCCGGGACGGGGGTCTTGTCCACCCGCCGCGCTCACACGCCACCCAGCTATCCCAGTCCTCCAGTCTGCACCCCTCCCGTCCTCCTTCCGAGCGCACCCCGAAACCGCCCCCGCCGGGGTCCTCTGAGCTTTCAAGAAGGGTCTGTCACAAGTCCACTGAGGCAGCAGGTGCACAGTGGGGGCGGGGACGCAGGCCTCCGTGGGGAGGGAGTGGGGGCCCCGGCGGAGGGCCCCGGCTCCCGCCACAGGGCCTTGGTGTCCAGGGCCAGCGCTGACGGCGGCGGGGCAGGGGAGGGGCGGCACGGGCTCCCGGGCCCACACCCCGGGAGGGCGGGCGGGCGGGCCGGCGCTGAAAGCCGGGAGCTGCTGTTTCCGTGTTGGGTAAATATTTGTGGACACCCTGGGATGTGCGGGGAGGGGTGTAAGCGGGGCCCCCCCGCAGCGCCCCGGCCCCGCCCGGCCGCAGGGAGCTCGGCGCGCCCCCCGGGCAGGGGCGGCCCCCACGCCCAGCCCGCGTGGCGGCATTATCGACTGCGCGCACAGAGCGCGAGTCCCTCGCTCCCGCTTGGGCCATTGCGGCGCTCTCGGGTGTGAAATGCAATTTACCTGAAATAAAGCCCAATTATGGAATTGGCTAATTAAAGCGCGGTGGAGGCCGGGCCGGGCCGGGCCGCCGGGGCCCGCGGCCGGCGGGAACAGATGGCGCCCCGGCCCGCCGCGCCGGCCGCATTCCTTCACTCTGTCCCCCGGTAAGTGACCTAGCCAGCACACGACCATCTGGTGTGTGACACGTCCTGCGGGCCCCGGACAATGGCCCGGCAGACCTCTCCGCGAGAGGGCCGTCGCCCGGGCAACGGCGGCATGTGCAGCCCTGGCCCATTCGGGGCCCCTCCCTCGGCCCCTTTCTCCCGGCTCTTTGTGGGCCCTGCCGCGGCTGCCCGGCCGCCGGGCGGACAATGTCCGCGAGTGTTTGTCCGCGGAGCCCAGCCTTTGTCTCCCAGTTGGGCTCCCTGATTGAGGTCCTCGGTGTCCAGTGAGTGCCAGGAGCGTCCGCTCGGGGGGCATGGAAGGGCCTCGCCTGCTTTGTGGGGCTCCCTCCGCCTCTGCCCCGCCACCCCCCCACCCCCGTGGCCTGGCCTCGCTGGCACCTTGCTGGCACCGGGCCGGGCCCTGGCAAGCCAGTCTCTGGCAGTGGCTTTGGGCAGACCGGAGGTTCTCCCGTCTTTGGGCCAGGGGCCCAGGAGGAGAAGGCAGGGGCGGGGAGGCCTGTGGGCCCTCACCACCCACCCCTCCCTGCTGCGGAATGGCCAGCAGCGAAAGCACCCCCCAATGGAGTGTGGTGGGGCAATTAGGCCTGCAAAGTCTGGGCCTCGGCCGGGCACACAGTAGGTGCTCAGTGAAAGGAGCCAGACAAGCCGCTTGGGGGTGACACTGGGCTCTACCTCCTTGCTGCACCCCTGCCTGGCTGGCCTGACCCCTAGGAGCTCCTTCCCGGCCCCTCCTGCATCCAGCCTCACCCCTCCGAGCCCCCTGCCCCCCGGAGCCAGAGCGCACTGCCCAAGCCCCCTGACCTGCTCCCAAACCAACTCTGGCTCCCCAGTGCCTCCCCCAAGCCAGCCTGTGAGTCCCCAGGGCGTCTGTCACCTGAGCAGCCCAGTCCCCCGCCGCCAACTCCCTCCCCCACCCTCTCCCTGCACCTCTGCCCCACGCTTCCCTCCCTCATCTCAGCAGGTGCCCCCCGCCCCCGCCAATAGAGGGATTGGGCGCAGTGCCCACCAGCCCGTCACCGGGGGAGAGGCTGGAGCTGGGAGTGCCCAGCACAGGCCTGGCCCCAGCTGGGTGCTCGGGAAGAGCCAGGTGAATGAAGAAATAAAACCAGAGTTTGCAAAGAGGCCGACCTGGACCCAGGCAGGGCACCGCCAGGAGGCACCTCCTATGGGCACCGGGGGGGGGGAGGTCAGGCCAGGCAGCCAGATGGCTGGGGGCGTAGACGAGGGCCAGCGCTCCTGGGGACACCCCCACCCGGTCCCGAGCCCCACACCTCCTCCCGCAGCCCCTACGACACAAGGCGGCGAGTGAGGCACGGGCTGGAGGAGGTGGACTTGGAGGACCCTGACTTGGGGACCCTTCCTTAGCCAAGCCGCCTTCCCCAGCACCCCAGGCCCAGCACGACCATGTGCCCCTCGGACCCGGAAATTCCGTGGGGGTCTCTGTCTCTGCACCCCCCTTTCCCAGCCTCACTCCTGCCTCTGGCCCAGTTCCCGTGGCCAGGGGTCAGGTGATTTGGGGCGGTCGGGCCTATGGCCTGAGACTCAGCACTTGGCCCTCCTCTCAGCATCCCTGCAAGGCACCCGGGGGTGCTGGGGGCTGCATGGGGTGCCCCTGCACCCTACCTGCTCCTGTGGCCCCCACAACCCCAGGCACCTGAGAGAGGTGCCAGGTGAAGAGGTGGACAGAGGCCCAGGGTGGCCCTGCTGGACACCAGGACACGCTCAGGCCCCTCTCGCCTCCCTCTCCCTTCAGACCCCCACCCTACAGCACCCAGAGGGGGCAGGGTGCCCTGAGTCCCCAGGCCGAGCCGGCTCCTGCCCTCACGGAGCCCTCAGGATGGGTTCCCGCAGCCGGAGAAGACAGGAGCGGGCCCAGAGGTGGCCCAGGCTGGGCTCAGAGGACGGAGTCCATCCTGGTGCCCATTGGGGGCCTCGCACACCCAGCCCCTCTGGCTTCCTGGGAGTGGACCCAGTCAAGAGCTTGGCATCTGGAGACCACAGTAACTGCCACCTGTGCATGGCTCTGCCTCCTCTCCCGCCCACCCCTCTCCACCTGCTGGGTGAAACTCTGCGAGTGCCTGGCCTCAGGGACCTCATAGTCTTCCTGGGGCACCAGCGCTGAGCAGCACCAAAGCGGGACCAGTCCTGCCAGCGGCTTCACCTCTCCACCAGGCCGACAGGAGGGAGGCTGGTGCTGAGGCCATGACGGGGTGCCCGGGGGGAGAGACACTCAGAGCAGAAGGCCTCAGAGCCCGTGGCCCCCTGCCTGGTGGAGATGGGAGACCAAGGCCAGGGCAGGGCCAGGCCCCAGCACAGCCGCTGTGTGACTTCACACAGAGAAGCCCCAGAGCAGGAATGGGACTTCCAACAGCAAAGAAGCCACTGCTGGGCCACCCAGCAGGGAGGACTAGACTCGCTGGAGCACAGGGCTGGTCCTCCCGGGTCTCAGGCTGGGGCTAGGTCTAGGGAAAGGACACAGCAAATTTCCAGGTGGTCTGAGCATGGCTCCTCTGCCGGCCCACGCAGGCTGAGCAGCCACAAGCACTGTGTCTGCCTGGCACGGCTGGGGCCAGGTGGTCCATCAGGACATGCCCACTGGCTCCAATAAGGCTGCCATTGCACCTGCCATGCAGGGAAAATTCCAAACTTCACAGATAGATCCTCAAGGAACTATTACAGCCTGACCACCGATGAGATTCACCAAAGCCCACTGCCAGCTCCTACACACACACACACACACACACACATGCACACACACGTACACACATGCACACACACACATGCACACACGCACACATGCACACACATACACACATGCACGCACATGCACACACGTACGCACGTACACACATGCACACACACGCACACACAAGCATTGCCGCGTTGTGAACGTGGAGGACGGCAGCAGGGTGGAAGGGAACTGCAGCCGGAAGCCAAGGAGCTCTTCGTTCCAATCCCGGCCCCGCCCCTCTCTCGCCGTGTGCCCTTGGCGGGCCCCGAACTCCTCGGGTTTCAGCTGGTCTGTGCAGCCCCAGCCTCACGGCGGAC
The DNA here is from genome assembly GCA_008750895.1 of Mirza zaza. Taxonomy (NCBI): domain Eukaryota; kingdom Metazoa; phylum Chordata; class Mammalia; order Primates; family Cheirogaleidae; genus Mirza; species Mirza zaza. Next base: position 23,354 of record VSMD01043851.1, read on the forward strand.
GAGGGGCACTAGTGCCAGAGGAGACCTCGCGAAGCCACTGCAACTCGAGACCAAGCGCCGACGCCAGCGCCTGCTGAGCGCAGAGAACGCGCAGGTGCGAGCCAACCCCCAGCCCAGCAGCACGGCCTTGCGCGCGGCTCCACGCGGAACAGGCCGGGAGGTAGACGTCCCTCCGGACATCTCTTGGCACAGCGGCCAGGCGGAGCCGGGCTCAGCACAGGTGACTGCTGGGGCTGGGGCCTCAGACGCCACCCAGTTGTCCCGGAACCGTCCAGGGAGGTCAACGGGGCCGGGAGTCCCTGCGGGAGAGTAGCCCCACAGCAAGGCCGAGTGGCCCCAGCGTCGGCAGGGGCCGAGGACCTGCCCAGGGGCCGCAGGAGGACACACGGAGCTCTCGCCCCGGCCGTGCCCTCGGCCCACCCCAAGAAGGCCGGCCGCAGCCCCTCGACCGAGGGCATGGGCATGACAGGCTGGGGACAGGGAGGTCCTCGCTGGGGGAGGCCACAGCCGGGGGGACTCCCCAAGCCCTTGCGGGTGGAGACGTGCAGGCCCTGAGGGCCGCCGTGCCAGGTCGGGGCAGGGCCCTGGGAGCCGGAGCGCGGCGCGGCCTGGGAGGAGGCCCCAGAGAGGGGCTTTCTACAGCGGGGCTGTCAGGACGGTGGCTAATGTCATTAAGTAATTTCAAAGGGTCTAATCGAATCCCCGCTCTCGTCCACCGGAGAGTGTCAAAGCCCTTGGCGAGGAGGCGCCGGCCCAGACAATCGGCCCCGGTCTTCCACTTGACTGCCCGGCCTCAGCGGGCCCGGCCCCCGCCCCGCCAGGGCCCCACTCTTGACCCGGAGCCAGGCCTGCCCCCTCTCTGGGCCTCGGTCTGGTCCCCTTGGCACCCAGCGAACCCGCGCCGCCCCACCAGGGCTCTGCAAGGGGGACGCACCTCCCGCCGCTCCGGGAAGGTGCCTGGCGGGCCCTCCAGCCACCCACAACGCAGCTGCTCAGAGCCACCGCTTGCAGAAGGGGAAACTGAGGCACAGGTGAGCCTCAGGAGGGAGAGGGGGTTTCAGAAGCCTGAATTTCCTGTGAACCTGGGCCAGGCGCCTGGCCACTCTGTGCCTCGGTTTCCCCAGCGGTCCAGTGTGGCTGAGACCACACCCTACCCCCCATGCCTGTAAGCAAGTCAATGCGGCGCCAGTGGTAGGTGCTTCCTGAATGTTCCACGGTGACTCCTCAAGCCCACAGTCCCCAGTGGTCCCCTCTGGATGCCCCCCTCTGCCTTGGACATTACTGTTCAAGGTGTAGACGAGTTAAACCTCCTCACTGCATGCGCCCAGACCCCCCAGCCCACCGGCCGGAAAAAGCAGCCCTCGCCCACGCCACCGCCGCTGCACACTTCCCTCCTGCCTGTGCGCGACACCCAGCTGCGGCCCGCGGCCCGGACCATCCCGCCGGGGCTCGCCGAGCCCTCCTGGGGGACCTCCTGTGCCGACCTCGGCACAGCCTTCCCCAGACCGAGACCTGCTCAGCACCATCCCGGGCACACAGTCCCGGGCGCCCAGGCTGCGGCCATCGGGGGCTGAGCAGGGAACCACACCCACGCCCACCTTCACCCACCGAGGGCCCGCATCCCCCTCCCAGGGCTGTTCCGGGCGCCCCTGTGCTCCAGAAAAATCCTTCAGGCAGGCCGGGAACAGTCAAGGCTCGGAAGGCGCCTCCTCCCAGGGCTCCAAGGCCCAGACGCCCTGCTCCAACCCCCGGCTGTGACCCCAGGTAGCAGGCGGGCACACCCAGGCAGGACCCCAGCCCTCCCTCGGGGTGCACACGCCCCACAGGGACCTCACCCCTCCTCCTCTTGCCCTCCTGTAAGTCCAGCCACCCCCGGGGGGGGGGGCCCCGGCCCCTGTTCCCTGCAGCTCAGGGTGCCGTAGGAGCTCCCAACACGTCACCCTTCTTTGAGCGTCACATTCATTGGGACTCCCTGCCACGTACATAACGAAAATGGGTTTCCTCCTATTAAACTGCCTTGTGTCAATTTAACTCGTAGCGGCCGGGCGCGGTGGCTCACACCTGTAATCCTAGCACTCTGGGAGGCCGAGGTTTGAGCTCAGGAGTTTGAAACCAGCCTGACCCAATGCCAGTGAGACCCCCATCTCTACTGTAAATAGAAAGAAATTAATTGGCCAACTAAAAAAATATATATATATATAAAATTAGCCGGGCACAGTGGCACGTGCCTGTAGTCCCAGCTACTTGGGAGGCTGAGGCAGCAGGATTGCTTGAGCCCAGGAGTTTGAGGTTGCTGTGAGCTAGGCTGACGCCACGGCACTGTAGCCTGGGTGACAGAGTGAGACTCTGACTCAATCAATCAATAAATAAATAGGGCCGGGCTCGGTGGCTCACGCCTGTAATCCTAGCTCTCTGGGAGGCCGAGGTGGGCGGATCATTTGAGCTCAGGAGTTCGAGACCAGCCTGAGCAAGAGCGAGACCCCAGCTCTACTATAACCGGAAAGAAATTAATTGGCCAACTAATAGATATAGAAAAAAAATTAGCCGGGCATATTGGCGCATGCCTGTAGTCCCAGTTGCTTGGGAGGCTGAGGCAGCAGGATTGCTTGAGCCCAGGAGTTTGAGGTTGCTGTGAGCTAGGCTGATGCCACGGCACTCACTCTAGCCTGGGCAATAAAGTGAGACTCTGTCTCAAAAAAATAAAAAAAAAAATTTAAATAAATAAATAAATAAACAAAAATTTAACCCATAGCCCAGCCCGAGAACTAGGACGGGGGGAGGAAGCCGCTTTTCGTGCCCCTACGCCACCCACAGCCCCTGTGCCTCCCTAAAGTGCATGGGGAGGGTGGCCCCCCACCTCCTGCAGAGCCTGGGCTGCCAGCGGTCAGCCCCCCCCCCCTGGGGCCCGCTGACACGTCCTCTCCTCCCGCCTCTGGCCCCAAGGTAAAGCAGGCAGAGCCGTGGCCTGAAAGCGCTCCAAAGCCCTGCACGTGTGTCTGGGTGGCTTCAGTTACCTGGCGCCTGGCTGGCCCAGCCTCCAAAGAGCCCTGCCAAGGCCTGGCACCGCTGCCCCCAGAGGCCCCTCTTCCTGCCCGAGAGGCATCCCGGTGCAGGCAGATTGCTTTCCCGACGCCTGCTAGGCCCTGCTCCCTGGGGGAAAAGGCCCCATTGTTCCCACCCCTCTGGCCACCGCCTGGCTAGGGAGACACCCAGGCTCCAGGCTGTGAGGTCACCGGGCCCCACAGAATCCACCTGCAGCCGCCACACCAGGCCAGGAAACCGAATCCCAGCGGCAGATGACGGCCGTGGTGGCAGGACAGAGTGCTCATTCAGCCTCCCCAGAGCCGGCCTGGCCGACCTGGGGCTGCCCCCCACCCCGCCCCCGCCCCCGCCCCCGCCGGGGCCCTCCCCCGAGCACAGGCCTCCCCAGGCCACCGCTGCCTGGGACAAGCGTGAGGATGGGTGGCCAAGGCAGCGGAGACCCTGCCCCACCTCCAGGGCCTCGCAGACGGCAGGCCGTCCAGAGCGGGCCCGGGGACCCTCCAAGCCTAGCATTACCAGGGACGTCCCCATCTGGGCCAGACGCCTGTCAGGCAAGGAGTACTGCCCCACTTTACGGACAAGGAACCCCAGGCTGGCGCCAACCCTGCCCCTGGCCCGCTTGGGGGTGCCCTCTGAGTGAGAGACAGAGAAGGTGGCCCCGAGGGCACTGGGCCCGGCAGCCGGTGGGGAGCATGAGGCCGCCGCATGAGGAGGCTGGGAGCCCTGTCGTGGATGGGCGGCTGGGGCAGCAGGCGGGGCGGTCTAGGAAGCAGCTGATGCTAAGGCGCCAGCTCAGTCCTCCTGGAGTTGCGTAGAGGACAGGAGCCCCCCGCCCCATGTTAATGTCCTGCCAGAGAGACCCAGAGCGGGCCGGGGTCCTGAGACCGCAGCCCCGGCAGCCTTGCTGGCTGCCCGTGGTCCCACGCCCCAGCCCAGCCCCGGCCTCCACATCCGGGCAAAGCCGGGGTGGAAGGGCACCGGCTTTTCCGCCCTGGCTTCAGCCAAAGCCCTTGAGGACTCGGGCAAGAGAACGACTGAGCCCGAGGCCTGGTGGGCCCCACGGAGGCCACCTGTGGGGGACAGGCCTGGCCGCAGGCAAAGAGAACATTTCTCTTGAGCAGCTCTCCGGCCGGGGGGCGGGCGGCGGAGGGCATCTCCAGCCAGGCTGGCCGCTCACAGCTGAGCAGGAAGCGAGGGACAGGGACGGAGCAGGCAGGGTCGAGAGGGGGGCTGGGCCACTGGCCAGCGACCGCCCAGGGCCGGCCAGGCCCGCAGCACCGCAGGGCTCGCCTGGACTCTGACCCAGGCCGCGGGCTCCAGTGTTCCTTCCAGGCCCCTCCTGAGCCACCGCCCCAGCCAGGCCCCCACCCCCACTCCAAAGAGGCCCTGCCTTCCACATGGGCAGGTCCACGAGCGCTTCCGCCCAGTCGGTCACTCTGAAAAGAGCACCCCGTGGCAGGAGTGTGGGCTCCAACCGGGCTCGGGAAGCAAGAACTGGAAGCCCCAGCAGGACGAGGCGCGTCTCCAGGCCCCTCCCAAAGGCCCGCCTGGCATGCCACCGCTGCCACCACCACCTGCCTCCCCGTCTGACTTAGCAAACTCCTATTCATCCTCCAAAGCCCAGAGCAAGCGGCTCCTCTTCCATGATGCCTTCCACATGTGGCCCAGCCTCTTCCCTCGTGGCACTTGGAACACACTGCAGAGGTTGTCTGTGTCCTTGCAGCTGAGCCCCTCTAGGGGGTCACGAGTGGGACGCATGACAGGCAGAGCCCTTGGGGGTCAGTAAATGGGGGTCTGCAGAGAGCCACCTCAGGCTGGGCCTGTGACCTCCTGAGGACAGGGAGCACTGGCTGGGGTTGTTCCCAACACGGGCCCTGGGCTCCACTGCCCGCTAGTGGCTGGGACCTGATCCCGGAGCTCGGGAACAACTCAGGAGAAACAGGGGCTCCCTCCTGTTCTCCCCACCGCACCTGCCTCCAGCACCTGGCCCCCCAGACCAGCCCGACCCCAGGCCCCGTGTGTGCCTGCCACCCTACACACCCCCAGAACCCTCCCACCACGTCCCACATGCGTGTGACTCCACCTGCCCCGCAGGTGCCCGAGTGGCTGCTAGGAGAGCCAGGGCCACGCGCCCAGCCCCCAGCCCCACAAGGACAGACAGACAGACAGGGCCGCCGTCCTGCCGCACTGTGCTTCTCCAGACACCTCTCACACCCACGCCCTTGTCTGATGAACCACTGCGGCTTCCAAGGCAC
>VSMD01043855.1:0-17009 GCA_008750895.1 Mirza zaza
GCTCAGGAGTTCGAGACCAGCCTGAGCAAGAGCGAGACCCCATCTCTACTATAAATAGAAAGAAATTAATTGGCCAACTAATATATATAGAAAAAACCAGCCGGGCATGGTGGCACATGCCTGTAGTCCCAGCTACTCGGGAGGCTGAGGCAGCAGGATTGCTTGAGCCCAGGAGTTTGAGGTTGCTGTGAGCTAGGCTGACGCCACGGCACTCACTCTAGCCTGGGCAATAAAGTGAGACTCTGTCTCAAAAAAAAAAAAAAAACCAGTCCCATCAAAAGAAAGAAAAAATTCAACCATTTTTCTCTTATCCAATGATGTATGATTGGTGACAACTTGTGAAGCATTAACAGCAGGAGAACCAGGCCGGGCGTGGTGGCTCTCGCCTGTCATCCTAGCACTCTGGGAGGCCGAGGCGGGAGGATCGCTCGAGGTCAGGAGTTCGAGACCAGCCTGACCAAGAGCGAGACCCCGTCTCTACTAAAAATAGAAAGAAATTAATTGGCCAACCAAAAATATATAGAAAAAATTGGCCGGGCATGGTGGCGCGTGCCTGTGGTCCCAGCTACTCGGGAGGCTGAGGCAGGAGGATCTCTTGAGCTCAGGAGTCTGAGGTTGCTGTGAGCAAGGCTGACGCCACGGCACTCACTCTAGCCTGGGCGACAGAGTGAGACTCTGTCTCAAAAAAAAAAAAAAAAAAAAATAGCAGGAGAACCAGAGCGTCGGGGACTGAGGAAGTGACAGGAATGATGGTGTGTTGGTGGCAAGGCTTTGTCATAACTCTGCTGTAAAAAGGCAGATGTTAATCTCCTGTATGAATCAGCACCCAAATGAAGCCCAGCTCCAAACATACGATCAACTCCTCTATGGACAAAAACAGGTGTTCTCATTTGAATTTTATATGAGAAAATGTACACTTTGTCTACTCATCCACATGTAAACTATCGTTCTCTAATTTGACCAGGTGTTCAATATAGAGGGTAGTTTTCCTCTATAGATCTTTCATAGGCTATCACAGGAATATGACCATGGAACCCCAAACTGAACATAATAATCCTAAAGCCTAGACACACAGACAAGAAGGGTGGATGTCATCTTAATCCAATGCACGCATTTACCATCAGGCAGGATAATGCAGTGAAAATTGTGGTTTGGCTTCATGTTGAAACAAAGGATTCCTCCTTACTGTTCTATTTATTTTTTGTAATCCAACCTGTAAGGAACGTTTGTTATGTCTGCAGGCTAATATTCATACCCCCGTCTTAAATGAAACCATCTGTCCACTTCTGGCCCATGGACTTCTACGGAAACTGACCTTATCCTCGGGGCCTGAGAGTGGAGGTAAGGACCATCGGGAAAATCCATGACCCATTCACAGCGATTGATTTAGGTAAATGACCCAGGTCCATCCAGTTGGAGGATTTGTGTCAAACAGAGTGAAGATCAGGGCTTTTGGGAGGAACTCTTTTCATGAGAGTTGCATCCAGTTGTTCAGGTTATGGACTGTCAAAGGACATTGCATCTGAGCGGGTACCATTCATATTGATAGATCTTCATTATTTTTGACATTATTTTCTTATTTTATCATAACCCTGCTAATACCAGAATAGGTAATCTATATATTTATTTGAAAATTTGGGGGGCAGATTTTCTAAGAAAATCAGCATCTTAGGAAAGTTTTCCAACAGATAAAAGTACAGACTCTACAGATGTAGAAACTGAGGCAAAAAAATAAAAATAAAAATAAATAAAAAATAATAAAAAAAAAAGTACAGACTGTTGTTTTAGGAGGTACATGTAGATCATTATGCTCAGACTTACGAGGAATAAACAAGCTTAAGAATCAAGAGACCGCACCTGTCTAGCATAATAAAAAATAATGTGTGAATCTAAGCAAGGAGCTTAATAAGTAGGTAGATTTGGGAATGCAAGACAATACTATACTTTCCAAACTATTTTCTTTCAAATGTACTTGTTTGGCGCTAATTTCGAATGATGTCATAAGCAACATTATGAGCAGCCAAAATTCAGCATATCTAATGTGTCTGAAAGCAAGAAAAGAAATTCTTTGAAGAAAAAATGAAGTGATGCTTTAAAAAATATGCAATTGAAGCTGAATAAATTTCAGAATCTTGTAGCATTAATATTGACTTCTTCAGAATAGAAAATATCACTCATTTCAAATATAAATACGATGATCCCACCTTCTACGTTCCAGAACTAAATTTTAAAATGCATTTCTTCCTTCACTATATTTTACACTAATATACACCACATTTAAGATGCAAGTTCATGATCGTTTATGATACTGTTTAGATTAAACGTAATTTGAAAAAGTTGCAATGAACACGCACTAATTAAATAATATAAATTATAAACTTGAAATTTACCAAGAAACGTAGTAAAATGCGATAATTAGGGGACATGATCAGTATACAAGGAACTGAGACATACAAAGCTTTCTAACATTTAGAATGTCTCTCTTTGAAGAACTGAAATATTCAAAATAATAATTCGCTACCGAAAAAATTTCAAAATACTTTATGTTTAAAATAGTCAGGATATATTTAACCTAGTCAACACCTTGGCTTCTCAAAATTAAAACAAAAACTACTTCAGGCGGTAGTTCACTACTCTCATGAGAAAGATAGTGAGTGTCCATCAATATATGAGTGGATTAATAAAATGTGGTATATGTACACCATGGAGTACTACTACTCAGCTATAAGAAACAACGGTGATCTAGCACCTCTTGTATTTTCCTGGATAGAGTAGCATTTTCCCATTCTACTAAGTGAAGCATTCCAAGAATGGAAAAATGAGCACCACATGGACTCACCAGCAAATTGGTATTAACTGATCAACACCTAAGTGGACATAGAGGAATCACATTTATCAGGTGTCGGGCAGATGGGAGGGGGGACAAGAGGAGGGGCGTATACACACATAGTGAGTGCGATGTGCACAGTCTGGGGGATGGACACGCTTGAAGCTCTGACTCGAGGGGGGAGGAGAGGCAAGGACAATATATGTAACTGTAACATTTACACCTCCATAATATGCTGAAAAAAAATAAAGATAGTGAAGCCTGTGTTTTGATTGTTGGCACAAGTAAGCTTTGAAAGAATGATATTTTTGTTTTTCTGAAAAAAAGATACATTATGGTTATATAACAACTGATATACAGCAGTGTCTTTGAATTTTTATGATTAAAAATGTACATATTCTACTACATTATTTTCAGTAATATTTGTGTAATTTTGTAGAGTGCCTTATGTATGTTTCAATAGTTATTATTGATAAATTGATCACACACTAACTCTGGAAATATCCTTGAGAAAGAGGTACCTTTTCCTAATTCATACACATGGGCTATACGGGCTGGCGGCAGCCCTGGCTACTGGGGAAGTGAATTTCCTCCTTCCCGCTGACATGAAAGAGAACATGTACCGCCTGGAGCTTCTAGAACTGCCACCCTGCCATGTCAACACCAAGGAAGTGGAGTATGAAAATCCAGAGAAAGATTGGGTCCTGGGGACATGATTTGAGGACTAGATCGAGCCTCTCCTGAAGCCATCCCGCCTATCTGTTCCATTCTGTGGCCAGTACATTTACTTATTTTATATTTTTGCTCAAGCAAATTTAGGTGGCAATTTCTGTTGCTGCCAACAAAAGAATCCTAAATGAAATTATTCACTCACAAATAACCGTTTCCGATGGCCAGCGGGAAATCAGTAGGTAGGTAAATCTGCCTTTGGGGCTCCCATTCTAAATATTCTGGGATGCTTTCCACATTTGTGCATAATGGTTAATGACATGGTTTTGTTATAGGATGGACAGACATGGGCTCAGTTTCCCCTGGGACATTCGTTATTATTGTGGTACAGAGTCCATGTGAGAATTAAAATAGATAATTGAGGCATAATGCCTTAGTTTTAGTAGAAGCCCAGTAAATGATAATGATTATTACAGCATATTTCTTCCTTTCCCCTTCAAAGTACTAGACATCTTTAGGAATACTATGATGGAATACTTATATGTCACTTTTTAATTTTATATTAATTATCACATTCAACAAATACCCTTTGAACACCAACCATGTGCTTTGCATGTTCTAGACTGAGGATCTAGAACTGAGGATCTAAAACAGTGGTGAAGAGGACAGGCAAGTTCTTTACCTTCACAGAGCTTATCTTAGAATGTGTAAAAATGAATAACAAATGAACAATAAGCCTTCGAATATTGATAAACCCTATTGGGGACTAGAGAACAAGGTTGTGGGATTCGGCGTGGCAGGGGTAAGGGGTACCTTAAACTCGGGAAGGCTTTTGTGCTTGGATATAAGTGATAGGAAAGGAATAGCTATATGCAGATCTGTGATAAGAGCATTCCAGATCAAGGTTAAGGGCTGGCTTGGAGTTCTGGGGACAAGAAGAGACCGATATGGAAGCGAGGTGACAAAGACTCTAGCAGGAGGCAGGACGAAGGTCATCAAAGCCATGTGGATCAGGCTATCATTCTAGTACAACCAACGCTTTCCAGCCACCTGCTACTTTCAGAGGTGTGTGTGTGTGCGTGTGCGTGTGTGTGTGTGTATAAAATGGGAAAAGCTACTTCCTACTTTTTAATAGCACTTTCATTCTGCATCATTGACAAGCATATGCTCAAAATAAATGAGCATTATCTTCTTGATAAAATCATTTGATGAGAATGACAAATTTCCCATGCCAGTGTGGGTGGGCAGAGAAGATGGAAAACAACCCCACCGCTGTTGGAATGTAAAGTGTGTTATGTAGTTTTACGTGAACAAACTGGCGGATGAGACATTTTCTTTCTTTCTGGATCATTTGTTAAAAAGGCACCCTCTTACTATGCTATCATTCTGGGTAACAGGGCTGTGCAGGAGATAGAAGATTCACTGGGAAGGGTAGGAGGGAATATAAGGAAACAGTAATAGCAGAAAAAGTATTTCTAATTTATTACAAAATGAATATAAGTAACTTCGCTTTTAAAAACTAAAATAAGCCAGGCGTGGTGGCTCACGCCTCTCATCCTAGCACTCTGGGAGGCCAAGGCGAGTGGATCGCTCAAGGTCAGGAGTTCGAGACCAGCCTGAGAAAGAGCGAGACCCTGTCTCTACTAAAAATAGAAAGAAATTAATTGGACAACTAAAAAATATATAGAAAAAAATTATCCGGGTGTGGTGGCGCATGTCTGTAGTCCCAGCTACTTGGGAGGCTGAGGCAGGAGGATCGCTTGAGCCTGGGAAATTGAGGTTGTTGTAAAGTAGGCTGATGCCACGGCACTCTAGCCCAGGCAATAGACTAAGAATCTGTCTCAAAAACAAACAAACAAACAAAAAAACACTAAAATAAAAGAGCAATTAACATAGAGTATGACCACTCTGGGGGTGGTAGCATTTTAATGAAGTCAGAATGCACTGGATAAAGTGGAATTTTGGGGGTCAAGAAGTGTCTGTGAGACGATTATCTTAGGTATGAAGCCTTCCTGAGGCTCTGAATTCACACAACATTATTCGTTTATAAATCACGGGATTTCAGTACATACATGTTTCATCATCATTTTGAGGGTCCTTTTCAAATTAGGAAGTAAGATTTCCATTGATGTCACCCGATTTAATATTCCGCTTGGTAATTTGGAGAATGATTACACATATCAATGCAACACTTGGCAATAGTAAAACTGAGTGCTTTTGCTTTAAACTATGTAATTATTTTGGAACATTTAAAGAAAGCCGAGAGAGTCATATTAGAAAGCAATGAAGTGACAAGGGCAATTATAAGTCTCTGGTGCACTGATTAGCCACTTCTTATGCATCTTTACATATTATCAACCCTGACCTTGCGCTCACCTTCTCACATTGGAGTTCATCCCTCATTATGTCTTTCTAGTTCCTGGAGGCCACTGTCTCATGAATGCTTAAACTCTCCGGAAAAAAAAACTAATATGCTAAATCAAGAAAGGAATCTAGGGTACTTCAAAGTCTCTAGTCTATTCAAGTGCTTTGCCCTGTGCAGCTAAAAAAAAAAAAAGTAACCATGACACAATAGAGATAAAATACAAATATTGTTTCAGGGGAAAGTAGAGGCAAATTTCTAATAAAAACCACGAACGGGAACTGGACAAAGCAATACATCCGGTAATTTTGAGGAAACTGGCATGTCATATTATTCATGTGTGTAGCTGAATGTTACTGCTGAATATAGACGTTACTGATCCATATATCAATTGCTGGAACTGTAGAATTTGTAGCTAATCTGTATCTATATACTTGGAGATTACCATACCTACAGTAGCACTCTAAATTGGCAATGAGATACTAGAAAAAATATATTCAAACTGTCTATCTTCTTTCTCATTTTGAATTCCAAGATTAGGCAAATGTTCCTTATTAAAGCTAACCCAAAAAATTCCTAACTTCCAAATAATGAGCTATAAATAAATATCACGACTTTTTTTTTTTTTCAATCATTGTATTCGAAAATTGAGTTTGGTCTTAGAAAATATGGAATTAGAAATAATAGCTAAAGTCCGTGATGTTGATTAGGCACATTGCTGTATGCTGGGCAACGTATTAAACTCTTCACTAATACACATTATCCCCAGTTATACTAATGTTATTAACATTTTACAAATGAAGAAACAGACCCTCATAGAAGGTAAGTGGCTTTCCAAAGTCATATGGCAAACCTATTTAATAGTATTTGACCAGTTCTTGCTGTATCCAAAGATGTTTGTTCATACCACTGTTTTGAAATGCCATGGGAAGTTTACAGAAAAAGAAACGTGAATATTTGGCAGAAAATAGTTAAAAATATGAGAATTTAGCCATGATTGGGGTCACGGGAGGCATGGGTTGAGGCTAATCCTGCAATGTGTACACTCCAGAGATCCATCCCACCCCACCCCTCCCCTGCCCCTGTGTAGTGAAGATTCAGCACCATGGACAGCAGCCCAGGTGGCCAGGACTGCAGCTGGTCTAAAAACCCAGAAACTAGACTGTGGTCGGGATAGATTTGCACATAATATAGTTCCAGAGACCAGTTTTTAACTCCTCTGAGATCTGTTTCCATTTGGTAGGGGGAATCAGCGAATTTGTATAAGACGAAATTTAAACCGTTCAGTCAAAATATGTTTTTGGCAGCATATAAATATAAACACAAGCATATATACACACATACAAACACAACTAGATGTTTGAGTTAAAAAAAAAAAACAGTGTTTCTGTATGTGTGAAAACTAAACTCAGGCAAACTCTCTGGGGTGGCAGATAAGCCTTGGATGTTTCAAAGTTAATAGCAGCCTGATAATTACCATCATTTAATTAAATTTTTGCAAGGTCAAACCCAAAGAGAGACTTGTTATTTCCCCTTAGGCACTAAATTCACTGGGGAAAAAAACCCTCACCCACTAAAGAGGAGGTACAAAGCTACGATGTAATAAAACTTTAAAGAAATATAACTACTTAAGTAGAGAATATGAAGGTCTCTCACTAGAAATTACAGGTAGCATTTAACTAACTCTAGTGTTATTCCAACAGCAGGAGCTCCTTCTGGAATCTGAAGTTCCCTAGTTTGTATATTACCTACAAGAACAATTTCAAAACATGTAGCCCTTATATGAAATCACACATTTTTTTTTTCTTTTCTCCTCTCTCCTTTTCAATCATCAAAGGGCTTTAATTAGTAAGTTGCCACAATTCATTTTTCCCAAACATTTCACATCATGTCTCACCACGCAAAGTATTATCTGAGGCGCTGCATTTACTCACTAAATGCTTACACCTGCCTTGTACTATTATTGTCCCCATTTTACATGAAGAGATTGAGATATAGAGCCACCACCATACTGTGCCCTAGTTCACACAGCTAGTAAGTGGTGGAGCAGGGTGTGAACCAGCTTTTTAGCTCTTGAGTTTGGTTCTCAACTACTTCATGATGCCTTTCAATACTCATATTCCATGTGCCCTTCTCTTGGTGACTCTTATAAAAACTCATCAGAGTTAAGGCTCCTTCTTTCCATCCTCCTACCACTACTCCCACTCGAGACTCACTGTGATTATTTACTCTATCTAACAAATTTATTATTGTATTCTTACAATTCCCAGGGACCTAAAGGTGCCTACTCCTTGCTCCCAAGAAAATTATTATTTTTTTCCCCCAAGGAACTTTCCTTTTCTCTAAGTCTTTGTTAATAGCTTGAATTGTGTCCTTCTAAAAGATCCCTTGAAGTCCTAACTCCCGGTACTTATAAACACGACTTAAACTTGGAAATAAGGTCTTTGAGGTTATCATCAAGTTAAGAAGAGCTCATTAGGGTAGGCTCTAATCCAATATGACTGGTATCTTTATAAGGAGAAGAAAATGCCAGAAAAAACAACACACATAGGAAAAAAATGCCGTGTGATAATGGAGCCAGAGAATGGAAGAGTGAGGACTCATGGAGACCATGAGAAGCTAGAAAGAGGTAAGAGAAGAATCTACCTAGAGTCTCAGAGGGAATGTGGCACTGTGAACATGTTGATTTCACACTTCTACCTTCTAGAACTTGAGGAGGATAAATTTCTGTTGTGTGAAGCCACCCAATTTGTGTTACTTTCTTTTGGCCATCCTAGGGGACTAATATAGTCTCCCGTATCCTATTCTTACTGCAGCTTACAGGGGAAGAGGCAAAATGGAGAAATCATGATAGGAATAACTGCTATATAGTCTACTCAGGTGACTTTTTACCTTTCCAGCCAAACCACACACACAGAAAGAAAACACCCAACCGTATGACCAAACAAGCCTTCCTTAGCTAACATCTCCCCTGGTAACCTTGCTTTTGCTTCTTCTTACCAACTAACCAGATAATTTGCAAGCAAAGAAAATAATTTAATTTGCTTGTTTCTCCATTTTAAAACTCTGACCTTGCCGGTATCGCTTTAACTACTCCAAGTAATTAAGTATTTTTAAAATTATATTTCAGTGGCTGTTTGGAAATAATGATCTGGAGCAATGATATAAAGGATTTATCTTCTTGGGTACCATAGTTGTTGTTGTTGTTATTCCATCATTAGCACAAATCCTGGGAATAAGATATCTGCAAACTTTATGGACATCCCAATATCTCAAAGGGGGTGTAGGACATACTACAGATTAAAATCACACCCCTCATTCAGATTATTTAAAAAAAAAAAAAAAACTTACATACTGAAAAAATGATAGCCAGAAAGAACTTTTGGCTCAGTTCAAAAGCAAAGAAAACTTCTAGAAGAGGGTTTCTTCACTGTGGTTAGCAATTTGCTTGTATTGACTTGAGCTTCAACAAATAAAACCCTACAGCATTTGAATTTTGGATGGTTTGTTATAAACGCAACCTTCTTTACATATGCTCATATCAGGGATATATCATTTAAATTACACAGTTATTGAATATTTTCTACTTTAATATGCAGCAGGATGAAAATATGGTTAGAATGCTTCCACATGCTTTTAGACAGCTTCATTTTGCCATTATTTAAATATCCAATTTCAGATTTCTATCATTTTGAAATAGCTCTGCCTTACTCTTTGTGGGTAAAACTATTACCCTACACTTCAATTTTCCACTAATGTAAAGACTACCTTTGCTAAGCAGGCACTATATTGTGGCTGCAGTCATAATATTTGAAATTCTAGTAAGTATATTTCCAGTGTAACACAAGGACATAAAAAGCTCTTATTTTTTCTCTTAAAAATTTTTTTTTTGAGAAGGGGGAAGGGTTGTGGTTTTCTAACTGCTTTTCAAACACATGTCAGAAAACCAGTGGCTTCTATAAGAACTTTGTCTCCTTGTGACATATTTAGAATTTTTAAGAATTTTCGTAACAAGGAGAATTGGACCGAAAAATATTTTCTTTGTCCCCTCCTTAGACAGAGTAAATGGCTAATTTTGAACTGTCATATTGGGACCAATCAAAAGCTCCCTTTACCAAAATCTCTCTTCATCAGTATGACATCATTTGGAAGGATCTTTATTTTATCTATGAATTTGATTAAAAGGAATATGGTTCTAGAAGTCTCCTGCTGGAAGACAAATGTTTGTCCTTGACAGGGTAACATGGTAATCTGGAAATATTTATCCATGTAGCTCTTTATACAGTGAAAGTACTTTCATTCACTCTATCTCATTGGGTTCCCACAATAATGCTAGTGATTGAAGTGGCTAATATTTATTGAGCATTTACGATATACCAGGCACCCGGCCCTATGCTACTTTGAAGGGAATATGTAGTCATCGCGACAATCCATTGTGGTAGATTACTAATGTTTCCCCATTTTAAAAACAAGGAAACTGAGGTACAGAGGTTTAAGTAGCTTGGCCAAGATCACACACAGCCAGCAAGTAGTAGAACTGGGGTAGAACTTAGGGGCTCTGGCTCTAGAACCCTTATCTGAGCCAGTACTGTCAATCTCATTTTACAAATACAGAAACTGAGGCTTAGGGAAGATTGGTTTTTGCTGGCGAGTTTACCCAGTAAGCAAATGTGCATTCCCACTAGAATGGGAATTCTAGTCTCCCAGGCTTCCAGTCAGGCAGTCTTGCCTGCAGGGCAGACTGATTCCTCCGCCCTATTCTTTCAAACGTATATACCAGATGTCCTAGTGCTGCGGATGCAACCACGAAAAAGATGAGCAAGGATTCTGTTCCCCTAGAACTTTCCTTTTCAGGTGTGATGGTAAATCATAAGGAAAAAAATGCATAAGAGAACAAGGATTTACAAAAAAAGAAAAGAAAGGCTAAGAAGAAAACGTAAAAGATTGTTGCATAAGTAGACGAGAGAGCTCCTTGCCAGTATCAGCCATTTGCACATGAACTCTGTTCCTTTCTCAGAGTAGTTAATTGTTATCTGGAAATGCTCTTAGAAAGAGGTTATAGTAGATTTTTGACGGGAGAGACCAGGGGATTCTTTGAGTGGGAAGTGCCATGTTGCACATGGGTGTAGCGTTTGAGACAGACGTTAAGAGATGCTCGGTGAATAGTCAATCAACTACCTCTTAACTACCTTTCTGGGGAATTCTCAGGGTGTAAAACAGAGATGATCTGGAAATAAACATTTCTCTGTCTCTAGTACTTTTATTAATGAGTTTGGATTTGACGTAATTATTAGTCTTTCAGATTCCAACTACAAACATTCCTCTCTTCCCTTAAATTAGGGTAAAAGAAAACATCTGATCTTCGGCAGTGATCACTGCATATATCTTGAATAGGTGTAAGTTTATGTTAACCATGTATGTAAGTTCAAGAGAAATTGTGAAATAAATTTTAAATACATCTTGCTTATCACGAAAGACAACATAAAGTGAAATGAAAATGAGTACTTAACAAAACGATGAACTAGGATAAAATGAACAAAGTCTACTAAGATGAATAAACCTGCCAATGAACTGAGAATGCAAATATAAATAAACTAAGAGTATAAAACCGAATAAACTTACCAAAAAAAAAAAAAGATTCTGTCTAAAATATATACATTTAATCAATGCTATCCTTCTGAAACACAATCTTTCAGCTTGGTCTAGACAGTTAGGTGACGTTCTTTCTTGTGTTCTCACATGAGCATTGACTGTCAAGTCATCTGACAGATTTCTGAGTGTTGGCTGAGTTGCCGATGCTAGTTTTTAACTCAGGTGTGACCCGATTACCTTAAATAGTTGAGATGATATTCTCTTTAAAAAAAAAAAAATCCATCTTTCTAGTGCAGAGATGTACTCCCTGCTTTTAACTCTGCTTAACTTTTCCAAGTTCCAGGCAGGGGGCTACGTTTGCTCCTCACCATCTTGTAAGCTGCTCTGAGTTTACTGTTCACATCTGGACACCTTCTCTTGAGCTTGGCTAAGACTCTCGTTTTGTGAGCTGTATTATACCTCGGCTATGTCATGTAGAAAACCACTTAAGGATTGCTCGAGTAAATTAAAGTTGCAGGGTTTATACAACAGTATGCTATGCACTGATGAAAGAATGAAGAAGCCGTCATGTAAAGATATGCAATGAGCTCCAACAAGACAGAAAGCAAAGACAGTAAGGCGCCAAGCGATTTATACAGCAAGATAACTTTTCCATGAGGAGGATGAAAATAAAAATCCATCTTCATTTTGCTTATGTTTTCAAGAAGAACTAATGGAAAGAAAACATAAGAAAACAGTAAAAGCGACCGTGAGACAGGGAACAGGATGAATGGGAGTAGTGTTAGGACTGAAATATTTCATTGGAGGCGGGGCGCGGTGGCTCATGCCTGTAATCCTAGCTTTGTGGGAGGCCGAGGTGGGAGGATCACTCAAGCTCAGGAGTTCGAGACCAGCCTGAGCAAGAGCGAGACCCTGTCTCTACTATAAATAGAAAGAAATTAATTGGCCAACTAAACATATATAGAAAAAATTAGCTGGGCATGGTGGCGCATGCCTGTAGTTCCAGCTACTTGGGAGGCTGAGGCAGGAGGATCACTTGAGCCTGGGAGTCTGAGGTTGCTGTGAGCTATGCCGACGCCATGGCACTGTAGCCTGGACAATAGAGTGAGAGTCTGTCTCAAAAAAAAAACAAAAAAAACAAAAAAAGAAAATTTTCATTGGATATCTTTTAATATTATTTTGTTTTTAACCATGTGAATATATTACCTTTATAAAAGATGCTGTAGATTTTGGGGGTGGTTACATGATTCTATACATGTGACACCATTCCACAGACCTATGCACCAAAACAAACAAACCCCAGACTGGTGACATCTGAGTAAGGTCTGTACTTTGGTTGCTAAGTATGGTACCAATGTCAGTGTCCTGGTTTTGAGAACGGTACTATGGTTCTGTAAGATGTTGTCGTTGAGGAAAGCAGGGTGAAGGGTCGATGGAACCTTTCTGTGCTATTCCGGCAATTTGTATTGTGAGTTTAAAATTATTTTAAAATAAAAATTTAAAAAGCCAGATGTTACAGACTAAGTTTGGAATTTTAAGGAATCAGCATTTGTTGACTTTACACAGAGATAAAATTAGACAACTTTTAATGAAACTGATAAGGAAAAATGATTAAAAAAAATAATATTTAGAATGAAAAGGAGTTCCTTTCTAAACATTTCTGACTATTTCCCTCTTTCCTGCTTCTCTCTTTTGCATCATTATTTCTCCCTCCCTGTGACACTCTACCCCATTGTCTCCTTCTTCCTCTTTCCTTTTTTCTTTATATCCTCCCTTTTTTTCTGTTTCCTTCTCTGTTTTTTTTTCCTTCTTTCTATTCATTCCACTCCTCTGCTGACACAATGTTTCTGTCGCTGCTGCAACCCCCTTCAAGTCCTCCTTTCTCTGTACCTTCCATCCCGTTCCAGCCCCTGGACTTCCCCCGGAGCTTTCGGCATGGCACACACACACATGCTCTCATTCCACGATCATTTATAGCCTCTCCAGCCCCTACGTGGCCTCTGTCTTCTGGTACTCAGAATCAGCTAATTCGATGTGTTGGAACCCTAGTTCAAATTCCTGCAAGAAAAATCTAAGTGGCCGCACTGGAAGAGGTGTTCCCTTCTGGCTGCTGCGAAGACGAGGGTGTCGTTGGTTCATCCAGCACTCATCAGAGACTGAGGGCACGAGCTCAAGACCAAAGGAAGAGGAGACACCCCCTCTGTCTGCCCAACAGATGGAAAAGGACTAACCGAAAAGGAGGCTATCTCTAAATCCAACAAACCAATTTAGTCTGAGAGGGAAACATTCGTATCTTACTTCTGAAGTACTCAGAAAGTATAAATTACATTGGTTGCCAGAAAGCAGTAAGAATCATAAAAAGATCTTCTTGAACAACAACAACAACAAAAAAAAAACAAGATTAAAAATAGCACCATTCGAAAATGCTAGTCCTACTGAGTTGGTTGTAATCATTGATCTAATTAAGTTTCAAAATAAATAGAAAAACCGACTTATAAAGGATCAAAATTTCACAAGGAGAAAAGCGAAAGAAGGGAGAGGAATAGACAGAAATATTCTTTCTGCAGAGGACCGCAGAGTCTTCGAAGAACAGAATATCAGAAATCCCATTCACATCAGGAGAGGAAGATCTTGCTGTAAACACTCCTCCTCATTAGATAATTTCCAAAAGTGACTGGTAAGATTATCTACGTCATCGAGGTGGATAAGGTCTACAAAGGGGAAATACACAAAACTGAATTTCCGATGAAACAGTTCCCAGACTGAATTGCCCATCAGAATTGTGAATAGAAAGAACGTTTAAAAGACCAACATGGCTATGTGGCTCAGCCTCCACGGGAGGAGGTGTCTCCATCGTCGAATTTGTTGTAAATCTTCCCAGAGGCTCAGGGTGAAGATCTAGAATCGAGAATGATCACTCTGGAGACGTAAGAAGGTGGCTCACTGGTTATTTCTGGCTTGCTTACAACTTTAAAGATAGGCTAGTGGCTGTTTAAATGGTCCCAACCACCTTAGTCAATGAAGGCTGGGACAGGTGATTGACTTTGTTTTCACCTGGAATACAGATCCCCATGGGTGACAGTCTACCGGGTCCTGTGGGGTCTGGCCCTTAGGACACCCTCTGTCCCCTTTGTGCTGTGTTCCTGCCTCTTTTCTAAGCACCATCTACATGGGCTGGCTTTGACCTCCATGAATGTCCTCTGCTACCTTCCAGCTCAGAGCTTCAGCATATGCTGTTTCCTGCACCTGGAAGTTCTACCCACCTTCTCGCCCATGGGCTAGTTAATGTTTTTTTCATATCTTGGGTCTCAGGGCAATCACGGAAGTCTCCGTGACCACTTCAGTAAGGTCATTCCCGCCCCCCCCTAAACCATACACTAGCACTACTTCCCCACCTCTATGTGCTACTTACTACTGGGAACTTTTCCAGTGACTTATGGGGTGCATTCACGGGGTTCCCCAATGAGGATGAGCACCCGCAGGGCTACAGCCCTGCCTGAGAGAGTTAAAAGCAGGGAGTACATCTCTGCACTTAAAAGATGGATTTAAAAAAAAAAAAATCAAAGAGAACATCATCTGAACTATTTAAGATAATCGGGTCACACCTGAGTTAAAGACTAGCATTGGAAACTCAGCCGACACTCGGCTATCTGTCAGATGATTGACAGTTGATGCTCACGTGAGAACGCAGGAAAGAACACCATTGCATTCCAAGTGCTGAGCACGGTGTTGCAGGTGGTCAGCATTCGATAATTATTAGGCATGTCAATATAAAGGCACACAGGTGGATAGCTTCTATGTTGAAGTAGGAGGTGCACCCATCTAGACAACCAGTCAGTCCAACAGAGACCTGGATAGAGCTGGAACCCATTCTACTAAGTGAAGTATCCCAAGAATGGAAAAACAAGCACCGCATGGACTCACCAGCAAATGGGTATCAACGGATCAACACCTCAGTGGACATATAGGAATAACATTTATCGGGTGTCGGGCAGGTGGGAGGGGGGAGGAGGGGATGGGTGTATACAAACACAACGAGTGAGATGTGCAACATTTGGGGGATGGTCAGGCTTGAGGCTCTATCTCAAGGGGGGACATGGGCAATATATGTAACCTTAACACTTGTACCCCTATAATACGCTAAAATAAATAAATAAAAAATAATAAAAAGTAAAAAAAGGACAATGTACGAGATAGTTTTGATGTCTTTTTAAGCCCTTAAAAAAAATCACTCAATACCTTGTATTCTTTTTAAAGATGATCCGAATGCATTAAGTTGATTCTATCTTCCTGTGGCTGCTTAGAATGAAAACAAGGCAGATGAATGTTTATCATATTCTAAGGGTATGTTTGGGATGATGTAGGGTCTATAAACAGAGATTTCAAGGCACGTGTGACAGAAATTCATTTAGGGGCTCTTGGAAACAATGTAGCCAAATAGGAAATAGGTAGTGATTCTCCAGAAAGGCTGAAACTGTGATTTGGCAGGGCACACGTGTGGGGGGACATGCCACGTAGCTGCAGATGGGAACTACGAACACCATGTCAAGTATGAGCTTTGAAACCTTAAAATCTGTACCCCCATAATATGCCAAAATAAAAAAAAAATCTAAAAAAAAAAAAAAAGTCACGAGGGTAGGTGATCCAGGTGCCAGTCCAGTTACAGCTCACCCAAGTGACTCTCTAGAGCTTGGTACCCAGATGAGAAGTAGCTATGATTTATTGATTTATCCGTATTCATTCCCATGATCAATAATGGGGCTCATTCAGCCAGGAAGAATTAGGTTGATCTTTAACTGATGCAGAATACATTAAGTTGGTTCTATCTTTCTGTGGCTGCTTAGTATGAAAACAGTTATTCCCTTTACCTTGTATAAGATGTTTTTTTTCCCTCTATACTAATTTTTACCGAAAAATAATGCACGTATTCTCTGTTTAAAATGGAAACACCGGAGAAGTCTATGAAGTCTTTCTCCTTTTCATCCCTCTCTCTGGGGTTAAAATGGTCTTGACAATTTTATGTGTATCTATTCCAAACACGCACACACACACACACACATCCCTATGACCATGTTGTCACCTACACTTTTTTTGAAAAAAGACTCAAAACTCTTTTTTTTAGAATGAAATATTGTCTTTGGTAGCAACTTGGCTAGGACCGCAGGCCATCATCCTAAATGAAGAGATCCAGGAATGGAAGACTAAATACTGGGTGTTTTCACTTATAAGTAGGAGCCAAGCTACAGGAGCACCGGGGTGCACAGAGTGGGATGACAGACAGGAGACTCAGCAGGGTGCATTGTGGGAGCAGGGCGAGGGAAGAAAAACTACCTACTGGGTGCAGTGCACACTACTCCGTGATGGGCACACTACAAACCCGCCATCACCACTACGCATTTCATCCATGTAACCAAAATCCACTGTACCCCTCAATCTATCAACATTTTAAAAAGTCTTTTTTTTTTTAAATTTAAGAAATACATCTTAGAACTTATAATCAAGATAAAAGCAGATTTTCCTAACCGGAGGGATGAAAAAGAATTGCTTTAAAAAGCTACC